>KE504153.1:279684-354261 GCA_000344655.2 Fomitopsis schrenkii
CGATGCAATGCTAGTGAGGAAAATGCTAGTCAGGATCGATACTCCGAGTCACTGGGCCGCGTCAGCAAGCACTGCGAGGGCATATCTATTTAGCCACTGACCGTAGGTGCGATCCTCGGTCTCTTGGCAGATCCCAGAATGCATTCGCCAATGCACTCCGTCGCATTAGTAGAGGTGGGGAGAAGGAGGCCAATTAGCCATCAATCCCATGTGGCCCCGTATGACGTCGGCGATCGTGACAGCGCCGATATTGATCAGGATACACGTTCCAACCTACTGAGTAGTCTAAGTATCACCTCTTTGGCCGCTATAGGCCGCCACTCCGTCTGGTACACCGTTGCGCCTGTGGCCATAGGCCGCCACTTCGTTTGCTACGCGGACTCCTTTGTCCTTCAGACGTGAAATATGTTGATGGCACCGTCACCAAGGCAGGATCCGAGGAGGAGCCGCGTCCCTCCGCCGCCCTTGCAGAAGCCATGTACGTCTCGTGCCCCGTTTGCTTCATCGACTTTGCGGCGGCGGGAAATGCGAGCGCGGTTGTTTTGAGGGTCTGTGGTGAGCAAATCAACCCCGATTCTCCGTACTGAGCTAATTGAACACATCAGGCCACCTCCTCTGCAGTACTTGCGTGGATACAGTAACACACGCAGCTCTGTATGACTTGGCGCTCTGTCCTGTGTGTCGCGACGAGTTTTCGCCGGAGCAGGTTCAACGACTCCGCCCCAGCTTTAGTGACAGTGCGTACGACCCTGCGGTCTTTGGAAACATCATTCGCAGGTGAGTAATTATCTCTTCACTGCTCTCGACGGCGCTGAGAGATCTGTGGCGACAGTGAGGTTGCTCGTCTGCGAGGCGAGATCGTAACTGCTGTCGAGGAAACCCGGAAGGTGGTGGTGGCTAATCGTCTCCTCAAGAGAAAGATCGCCGTCCAGCGCAAGCGCCTTGACACCCATTTGACTGTCTTGGGAGCAACCCAGGAGTCTACGCAGATGTTCCAGGGTGGTTGTGTCGACATCGGAAATCGTATCAGGCAAGAATCTCGCAGGAGCACCCTACTTCGTGCACAGATCGAAGCCGCGAAGGTGGAAGATGTGAGTTGTGCACTACATCTTTCCTGCCGACCTTCCTAGATATGAATTGATACTTTTCCTCCAGAATCCATCTGAAAGTAGAGAAGCAGAAGCGTCGAAGGCTACGCAGGGCTCTACTTAGGCACGGTAGTCGAGGATCAGCGTATGTCTCCGTTCCCGCTATGCCGCACCAGAACACGTGATTGATTGTGCCCTTACGCGGACAGCTCAACTCAACGTAAGCGTTGCACTTTTTGTTCTGCGCATCGGCCTCTCGCACCAATCACAACTCCGATCGAATCTCGTCTCTGCGAGCAGGGTCGTTTGGTCTAGGGTATCGCCTCCATTAACCATCGCCCATTACCATCTAGTTCTCCTGTTCTCAATCCTGTAGCATCAACTGTACTAGCCCACTCGTCCCAACCTATGTCTTCTCTCAACGCGCTGGCTGGGGAATAGTATCCCAGAGTCTGCCCTACGCGGTTTGGCGATCCTATGTATCGCCGATGAGACGGTTGATATGTGACGGGAATCATATGATTTGCTGGGTTCCTGATCACAACGTCCTCGGGATCGGGCGTCGTAGCGCTGCACTGCCACGACTGTCTATCGTAGAACATGAATTAGCCGACGTTGTCGCATGGGGGAGGGGCTAATGTTCTAGTAAGTTCCTAAACTTTAGTATCAGATGTAAAATAACTGTCCGCCCTTGTTCCGCCCCAGATTCGCCGGGCAGCCGGCATTTTCACTTCGCAAGGTTAGCTTGGGTACCAAGTGTCACAACGGGTTAGCAGAAACGGGATTCGGAGGTGTGCTCAACGTAATAGGCTTGCCCGTACAATGCAGCAATATCACATCCGCTATCACAGCTCAGCGCTCACCCCTTATTTATTTGATCATTGAAGCCTTCCGAAACGCCTCTCTATCGCGCCACGATTCGGTCCTCAACTCGCTCGTACCACTACGTCCACGACAATGGCGGCACAACGTATCAGGGATCGCCTTCAGGTGAGTCATAGTATGCCCTCTGGAGGCTCAATTCGATTCCAAAGCCCCTCGGTAACGACAACAACTACTAGGTCGTATTTGCTAGGGAGACTAACGTCTTCCTCGCCGTGTTCACCACCATAACGCTTGTGGCCTATGCCTGTGTTGTACAGGTTATGTGGCTACCGACCTGCTCACGGAACGATGTTTTCTCCTCGACCCTTTGCACTATCTCCGAGGTTGCCACATGCACATGGCCTGGGCAACGCCTCCTCTTTGGTGGCTGCCAAGGTCTCGAGGACGCTCAGTTCGCCGACCACGCGGAGTACGTGACTTTACTGGATATACAGAAGGTCTGGGTGCCATCCCTCGCGAACCACACTCTTGCATATATCGATATCGCGTTCGACATCCGCAACGCTGCCCACCATGTCAATGCCTCGCTACAACGGCGAGGAGTCATCGAGGCTAGTTCTGCGAATACAGAGATCGAACACATCCGGTATATCAATGCAGAGGAGGCTGCGGAACTCGTTCGCAGCATGAAAGCGTTGGCTCAGCACGTCATCGCAGTCGCCAACGATGTTTCGTATGCTTTTGAAGCGTATGTCCCACCAATTTGTCTCGAGAATCTAGCATTCACCCATGACACGCTTAGTGTAATCAAGATCCATCGAGAAGCCATCCACTCTCTTGAGCGTGTCAAGCTTCCAGTGGCTACCTTTCTTCCTCAGTTATATCCAACCTACTCCTGGATTTTGGCACACCTCTTTGACGCGGTAGCCCGCTCCACCGTCTCCCCGTCCATACAACTTCAAGATGAAGCACGACTCGCTCTGGCCACCGCAGGCAACGTCAACGCGCTGCTGAGAACAAGCTTGAGCTCCGCGCAGGCGTGCGCCGACAGAGAGTCTTCACACGCACACTCGATGTCTGCCTTCGATTGCTACACGCTGGGACTCGATCTCAACCTTGCGCGCTCGGCGCTCGAAGCGTGTACCGGTTCCTTCACCGCCTTACTCGCTACCCTGGACACGGCCGTGACGAGCGTGTCAGAACTTCAGCGGGCTACACAGGGGAGGGAGATGGCGGATGCGTCCAGCGGCGGGCTAGCAGATAAGAGATCGCAGCTCGAGGAGCTGGTTGCGGCCGGGAGGGGGTTCCTACGCGAGAGCGAGGAGGTGGAGTTCGTCGCTGAGAAGATTCATATGTATGGTCATATCTTCGCCAGTCTTGCTTAAGCCGGCCCTGCGTCGCTTCTCCCGTAGCTTTTGGCCTACCACATACCATTCTTTTCCTGCTCTTCTCATTGTGTTTACGTCCCCACTTCTCGGCTATAGGCTTGCCAGTCAAGCTCGTGACATTCCTCACATTGTTCCGGAGTGATGATGATAGCATTGAAAAACTGGACACTTCATTCGACTAGCACGCAACATTAGATATACAAGATTCAACGGAATACAATCCAATGTGGTACACTACTACGTGCGATGCAGTGAAGTGGGGGCAACTTCGGTACATGAAAGATCTGCATTTACGGTGGACCCGCCAGGCTCTCGGCTCAGCCTCCCTTCCTTTCTCCAGCGGCCCATATATGTGCGATAGGTCTCCTTGGTGACCCACCGTGGCTCGAGGCTATCGAGCACATGAAGGACATACCCATCAATTGTAGGATGGGGGTGTCTTTCTTCAACTTGCTCCCAAGCTGGTGGCTCCACGCGCAGAAATATCTGTACACGCCTATCTCTCTCCACGACGTTGATGAACAGATCCGCCAACTGGGCAACCGTCGGCGGGATAGGAACGTCGGTGAGCCATTCGCCTGTGGAAGCATACCAGGCGACTTTCTCATCGCGCTCGCGAATAGCGTGCTCGCGACGAGCTTGTCTAGGTTCACGCCGTATCAATGATCACGTACGAGCTATAATGATACATTGTACTCACACTAGTGCTTGTCGGCCTTCGAATGTTGGCTCGTCTGCATGAATCTCAGCCGGGCGAGCCGATGAAATGCTTGTCTCCTCGTGCGATTCGGCGATGACGAGAGCGGGAGGATGGGTTCGTCCAATTCGGCGGCTAGTGGTAGAAGCGAGGGGTCGTGCGTCTAGCTGCCGAACGTATGTGCGAGTTGAGGTAGTCGCATCTCCCACGGGCTGAATGCGCAGACCGTTAGATCCCACTAGGCGGTAGGAGATGCTTCCCTCGGGCTTCTGGTGTTGAAGACGAGTCTCTGCATCCTTGCTGAGGGTTAGGCTCGCGAGGCCTGAACCGAGCCACTCTACAGAGCGAGGCGGCCCACGAGGAGGGTGACTGGTCTTTGTTGAAGCAAAGCGCACCGACTCGCCACTCCTGTTTGCGTGAGACCGACTCGTAGCGACGGGGCCCTCAAGCTGTTCGGGTCTTGCTGGCGCGAGATCCGGTATCCAACGCGATCGAAGGGTTTCGCGTCCGGGTTGAGAAGCCTCACAAGATTGGACGGAGTGCCCGCTCGGCCGCGGGAGACGATCTTTCTGCGAGGTTGCTTCGCCAGACTTCTTATCATGGCTTGTCGACCCCGAAAGCGGTGTACGATCTGACGTGCTATACTTCTGGTTAATGTTGTACTATGTAAACATGGGTGCAGGCACAACATACCGGACTTGTGAGTCACCGTGCAAGTTCCTGCAGCGCATTGCATAATGCCCCGGTTGGTTCACTACGCCTTCGTCCTAGATTTCTTCACCTGGTCAGAAGACATTAGACATAGATGAGAATCATGAGAACGCACGCCCGGACGCCCCGACGAAGGTGGATGGGATTGTCGTTCAGGTTGCTTCCCGCGTTGGGATGTGGATCCGGCCATGGTACAGGCACTCGGGGGACGCTCAGACTGCTCACCCGCGTTGCCCGGCGGACGCACTATTCGGCACTGTTCATGATTTCTAGTCGCCGCGCTTGCGCCGCGCGGCCCTTCGGAATCGAAGCCGCGCCTCGTGATAACTGAAGTGCCAATGGCCTCCAAGATCAGACTCGATCGCGGATGCAAATACTTACGTACAGTAGCGTACCAAAATCGTGGGTCATCGATCGTATCAACGAACCCAGAACGCTAGGCATATCTTGCAATTCTGTTCACAAGCGGCCGTTGGCATAATTTTCGACGACACTGCAAGTGGCGCGTACAGAAAAGGGTCGTGCGTGGAAATTCCGGTGGAGGCCGCGTGTGCAGACTTTTGCGCAGGTGAGTCTACTTAGCGTGTTATGGTTAGCTGGAGAAATCTAATGCGATCAAGCTAACAAGAAAGGTCAGCAGGCTCACCAGCGGTGTCCGCCTGGCATGTGTATCGATTGCCGTGGCCCGTGAGTAAGGCTTCGTACCCCGTAAACATCTAGTGACTGGATCCGAGGAGATGCGGCAGGCCCCTGACTGCGATTGGCAATAATGCATCGGTGACCTCCTTTAGCCTCCTCCTGCGTCTTGATGCGGACCCACATTCCGACCTCATGTCAAACGTGCCGCATCACAGATATCAGATGGTGCCCAACCAGCGACACAGGTCTGCGAGGACCGTGCGCAGGTGTCCCATCTTTGCTGTCTCCCACTATCTTGGTGTTCATCAGGGCTCAGATGAATGCGTCGCTAGGGCTCAGCTCTGGCCTTCTTGACTCGAACGGGACTTTTGAAGAACCAGAAGCCCCGCAAGCACGGCATGGGAACCCGGTAGTAGCCTTCATTATTGGCCTCGCCATCATCCTATTGGCATCTATCCTGAACGCTGCAGGGTTGAACTTGACGAAACTGGATCATGTACGTTCTCACCTTGCCCTTGCGCTGCGTGACGCAAGTTGAATCAGATACGTAGGTCCGCACACGTGCTATTCCGAAGGCTCAGAGACGGAGAGATTGGTTACGACCGTTATGGCTGCTGGGAATGGTGTTGTAAATGTAAGTAGTGCCTCGCATTGTTAGCTCCTTTTCGACATGTTTCTAATCTGTGTCATAGCCTGTCGCAAGTAATCGGGAGCACCTTAGCACTCGAGTACATGAGAGCAGGTGAGTCCGGAGTGCCATAAACCTTCTCCCGTTCATTGAACGTTCCACGCCTTCTCAGAATATGTCGCGCCGCTTGGCTCGACATCATTGATTTTCGATTTCCTCTTCGCCAAATTCCTCGTGGATACCCCAGTCACGAACTACGATATCTATGTGAGTTGTCCACACCCCAGGCAGCCTCTCCCGTTACTGACTGGCCCAGGGCACAACCATCGTCATATTGGGCGTAATCGAGATCGTCGCATTTGGATCCATCAACAGCGGCATAGGAGACGAAACGAGCGCAGAGCACCTGGCATACCTCTGGTCGCGTAGCAACTGGCTCGTGTACTTCTTCATGGCCTTCTCCCTCATCATCGTCTACGTCTTCGTCGCCCAGCTGGAGCAGGTCCTCACGGCGCGCGGGGACATCAATGCTGAACCGTTCGCAGGTATGGGCTCGCGGAGAAGCGGGGCAGCGGCACCGGTGGGCTTCCACCAGAAGGTGATGGCGGCCATCGGGTTTGCGATGATGTGGGTTCGAGAGAAGCTGGAGTCATGGATCGCACCTCAAGACGACAAGCGCGTGGCGTGGACGTAGGGAATAGGGTGGGCGTGTTGTGGTGGAGGACTGGCTGGCGGGTGTCTGGTATTCGCGAAAGCCTCGTGCGTCGGTCCTTTGCTCTTGAAGAATTGCTCTCATGTAGCGTGCATGCAGAGTCAAGGTCATCTCTGGCAGTCTATCACACCAGAACTCCGGCAACCAGATTGGTCGCGCGTCAACCATCTTCACTTTCATCTTCCTGGCCATCACCGCAGTGTCGCAGATCATCTGTTTGAACCGGGGCCTCAAAGTGTACGACTCGACACTCGTCGTACCCGTGTTCTACGGCGTGTACACCGCTGCTGGCTTCCTCAACTCCTTGGTGCGTCGCATCCTGTTCGCTCGACGGCCCATTATGATTTCTCTGCTGCAGATCTTCAATGACGAGGTTGACGCGTACGAGCCATGGACACTGTTCCTCATCTTCGTCTCGATGATCATCCTCATTTCCGGTGTCGTCCTCCTGACATATAAGAAGCCCGAAAAGAAGATTCCGCCCGCCGCCGCCGCACCTGGCAATGTAGTCATGGCGTCGCACCCACCAAACGGGGTAGGGCGGCCGCGGCGCAAGAGTGATGGCGACGGCGAAGACGAGCAAGACGCGCTGCGCACTGGCGACGAGCCGGAGCCGGAGGAGGTCTGGCAGATCGGGAGCACGAATGTGAGTGACGACGAAGATGGTGCGCTGCCGCATACCCCGAGACCAACAAGGCACCGGAGTACGAGCGCACGGTCGAGAGGGGAGGGCGAGGAAGAACGGATGATCGGAGGCGATGAGGAGGAAGGTCGTGCGTCGACGTCGTCAGATGCTACGCTCGCGCGACCGGACAACCCACCACCTTATGCTGACGATGAGTTCGGGAGCTGGAAGCAGGGCAAGCTTCGTCGGTAGTATCGTTGGTAGACCCCCTTTCTGATCGGGGACCCTCCTATCGAGTGAATCTAGGATGATTTGGCGAGGAATGGGCACAAGTGTGTACTTTCCGATCGTTCTTGTGCTTTTCGACAATTGGCTGATACTCTCCAGTCTGCTCAAAGTTCTCGATAATATCTCCGCCCCTCCTCCCCTGCCCACCAACACCATCTCGTCTAGAATCCAGATCGAGGTCGCCGATGCTCCGGCCGACCTCCCCACCCACATGCTCGCCGTCGACAAGAAGGATGTCGGCGAGGGCGAGCACAATGTCGTCACCATGCTCGCCATACACCGCTTCATCTGGGACATCAACCGCGCACACGTCCCCTCGCTCCCACCCTCTGGCCCTGCTTCCACATCCTGCCCCGCCTCGTTCTACGCCGTGCGCCGCACCGTGCCCATCGTCCCGCTCGGCCTTCCCGCGCCCGACGCCTTCCGCGAGCTCCTCCGCTACCTCTACACCAAGCGCGCTAATGAGCTTTCCGCGGAGCCCCTCCCCGTGCGCTCACCCAGTGCAGCGGCGGGCTACGACGCGATGGATCGCTTCGCGCGCAGCCTTGCATCCGAGCTCCCCGGCGTCGAGCTCTTGCAGCACACGGCACACATACGAGGCGTCTGGCGTAACGCGTACGCACCGGGCGTCGTTCGGCCCCCTAGGCTGCCCCTGATACGGCGTGGGACGTTTATGGCAAGGCAGTCGCGACGAACGTCCCTGGTAAGCCACTCTATGATTGGAACTGGAGCCTGTTTGTTGCCGCGCTGCTCAATGACGCACGGAGAACATCCCGCCCGCTGCTCAGCAGGGCGCACTTAATCCTGGTGCTGCTTAACAGCACGCAGAGGAGCCCGACGTCGCTGGACACCGTACAGAAGAGCGCACCGCTATCAAATAGCGCGGAGCACACCCCGCTGGCTGCTGAACAACGCACGAGGACGCGTGCGGACACCCCACGACCGCCGCCCATAGGCACGGAGAACAGCTCTGCCGACGCTCAGCAACCTGGAGAAGAGCCTGGGCGGCCATCCTCTCGCACCTTCCCGCGATTAGCGCACTCAGCTCCATATCCATGCCCATGTCGTCCCAAAACCGCTGTTGTAAAAATGTTCGACGACTCCGCCTCCTCGAGCTTTGTGCGCGCATCCACCTCGTCCGACCGCCCGACTCGCGCGAACGATAATTCGTCAGCCCTCCTCATTTTGACATATCCTCGTTCGTCTCGTCGATGCGCAGCCCTCGGTACCCAATCATTCCCCATGACAGCAACTTTCAGAATCGTGATGTTCGGGCCCGCGACTCATCTGACCTAGGCACTAGAATAGTTTACTAGATGACATCTTTCTATGTCATATTCTATGTCATATTCACGAATGTGTGACTGAGAATTCTAATTAACAATTACGAAGTATGACCAGAACATGGATGGCGGAAGTGAACAGACATCGCGTGAACTTGCTGGATATCGTTGTTCGCGCGGTCGCCACTCTTCTGGGATTGCATTGATGAATCGGGCGGGCACTGAGTGCTACTAAGTAGCATGGAGGAAGACTCGGAGGCATGGTTATGAGATGGTCTAGGCTGTGAACGCGTCGACTCATCAAGCCGAACGAGATTCGCGGAAGCAGACTCTGGTAAGAGTACGGCAAGTCTACTCCACTGCGCCGCCCTATTGCCGTTCAGTGGTGCGTTATCTGCGATTACTCTTCATTTCGACCCCCGAACGCAGCATGTACTCAGTGGATCGAACAGAAGATTTACGTACTTTCAAGCTTGGAGATTAAACAACGCAGTGGCGTACCGGGCGTGGGCCTGGCCTTGCTGAGACCACACCATTCAAATTCAAGTCAATCACATTGTTTGTACTACGACAGTCACACGCGTGCCCCAATTGCGGCATCATGCGGTTCATGCCTGGATTTCTTAAGGTCCAGGCCCTAAGCAACGTCCCCTCCACTCCCTCCCACTATGAACCTGCCTGAACACCCGGCGCCCGCGATCCCACTCTATGTACTCCGGGTGACTCGGCTTAGCTCAAGCCCCTCCCCGCCCTTCTCTACACTGCCTGTGCAACAGCCAATAGCGTGGACATACTCTCTACACCCACTTGTCCTTGACGGCACTGCTGTGGAAGTGGGGAGTGTTGCTCTTATGCCGTCCTCATTCAGCACGACATCAAATGTCCAGTACTTGCTTCTAAGCCAACTTTACGTAGATAATGGTGATGGGTGCGCATGCGCTGTTAGCTCTTGCGCAATTTTACGTCTGTTCCTCACTGGCAGGTGCTCTCCCGTTTTCAGCATGCCAGCCATGCACAACGCTTCTCAGGGCGAGCCGGCTACGGTGGCCAACCACTGGCAAATGCCAGCTGAAACCCCAGGTGTATATGTGAGTAACGCCAGTGCATATCCAAGCTATTATACTCATACAGGTTGGGGCATACACGAGATGATTCGACCCGATGTACTTAGGTCAACGATAGATCGATTAGTCGTGGATGGGGCAGAGAACGTACGGACATCTCGTGCTGCCAATGACCCTACTACACTGATTCAATGATATGCTGCTAGACGCCGGCGGGTATGGAAAGCCCTGCCCTCGCTACAGCACCGGACACTGTATCTCAGGCCTCCCAAAATGCATGCTCATTTACTCTTGAGCATGCCTTAACCCCCGTTCTCCGGCCACCACTGGCACACCAGTCTCCATTAACGCTGGATAATGAGCAAGCCGGGCCTTCCTCTCGTTCCCCGCGTGGACACCCTCGGAAGAGGTCCGAGTTCGAGTCGACATCGGTGTGCTCGCGTTGTCGCCACGATGAGCTATTCTGTATATCCACCCCAGGGACCGGAGATCATGGACCATGCCTGTAAGTCACCTGTCTCAAAGGGTGTGGACAACACTGTACTGATGTCGGCATACAGCAATTGTCTCCGTGCCAATTTACTCTGCGAGTACACAGATCAGCAGCCATCTCTGATCAGCAAGAAACGTGCAAAGGTACTTCCGAGACCGAACTCGAAGACACCTCACCTTCCTTCGTAACCATGTATGTGTAGTTCTAGATGTACACAGCACTACTAGTAGCTTCATAGAGTCACCAACTGTTCTAACATCACACTTCCTGCCCTCACTCCCGGCTGTACCCTCTCCCATCTCCATGCTTTGTATTGCTGTCTTCTTGCTAGTCCTGCTATTGAAATGCACCCTCGATTGATTGCTTGTAATTCTGTTGCATTCAACATACGCTTTTAAGCTTATGTGAGCATGAGCATTAACTAACATTAACAGAAAGTCCCAGAAGCAATACAAGACGCACTATGCAGCGTTCCTCACACCTCTCGCGCCGCTGGTACGCTCGATCCTGATCGGCCTACTGACCCTCCTCTCTCGCTTTGTTGCCCAGTCTGCGTCCTCGGGCCACACACCGCCCACACTCACCGCTGTTCGGGCCGCTTCGCTTCGGTCTGGGTCCAACGACGCTCTCATTTCATCAAGCATATGGCGCGTACCTGCGCGTGGCGACGGCTACGGAACAAATCACACTGGCCTTCATTCGTTGGCAAGACACACCGATGCCTGGGGCCGGAGCCGGTGCAGCGCCGTTCGTGGGCCTCCCGACGAGGCTCAAGGCGTGGATCCAAGGCTACCCCGCGATGCTTCCGGCGATTGGGAAATCCGACCGACGTCCCGAACCGCGTCGGGGGGCACGCACGGTGCGTTTCGTGTCTGTGAGGCGAATTGTGAGGATGTACTCGCACGACCTGGTCAAGACCGCGGCGAGCTGGGCGCAGCGCCCACGCGGGGGGTCACCGAACATGGGCGAGCGCGCATTCGCGAGCTCAAAGGAATGGGAGCGCGTCGCTCCTCCGACGCTGAAGCTGCCACCGCGTTACTCGGACGCGTACCGTAAACAAATGGACCTCACACCGAACTTTCACCCCGACACGGGTGCGGGCTCGACGTCATCCTCTGTAAGCGCGCCATCCCTCTCCTCAGTGTCATCTGCGTCTTCCGCGACAAGCCTCGACGAGCTCGGTATGCTCACGCGACCAGGCGAAGATCGCTTCCGCAGTTTGACGGATCTCAAGTGGGATGAGTTTGAGATCATGGGCTTTGGGGAACTCTCGGACGACAAGCTGCAGTTCGACCTCAAGGAGGGCGCTCGGGCGGTGCGTAGTCCTCCGATCGATCTTACATTGGATGCTCACGTATAGTACGGCGGGCATTGCTCCACAGGATCGTGCAGCGAAGCGGGCGACGTTGACCTGGCAGGACTTCTCCTCATCCGGGTTCTCCCGCACGGACGCGCCGTTGAATGCGAAACTGCAGTTCAGCACGCTCGTGATGAACAGTGGGCGAGCGACGAGCTTGGTGTACGACCGGGCGAAGTACACGGGCGCTTACTGGAATGGAATGGACGTGTGCTGTGGCGAAGGGACGGGGCATGGACTGTCCTATGCAAAGTCGAGAGATATGCACTGTTTGAGGTCAGAAAGGGAGTACAGGGCGAGGCAACAGAGCGCGTGGATCAATACAAGGTGCGTCCTCAGCACCCGGATGTCATTGTACACTACAGGTCACTTCAATACTGTCATCCTACGTACACCAAGCTCGCCCGTCCGAATCCCATAGGCGCGCAACTACACTCGCTGAGAATCCATCCATTCGCCGCGCCGCATTTTAAAACACCCCATGCGAGCCGCAATCCGAAGCACGACAAAGTCAGTGAGCGAAAGCACCCAGACATGCGATCTGTTCGATATGCGGTACGTCCAGTACGCCGCCGTGTCGGAATCGTCCGATTACCCGTACGCAGAGTGAAGGCAGCGCGCAATGCACTCATCGGTCGTCCGGGTCATCCAGGCTTGGGGCTTCTTCCACGAATGTCGCGACTCTAGTGGACGAAACGAAGCTGAGGTTCGCCCTCTTTGAATGCCTTGTAGCGGGCTGCATGAGGTGGCAATGACCTTTGAGCTCCGGTGACGTGCGCGTCCACGACATTGCAAGTACCCAATCATATGCTGCACCTCGTGCAATCTTCCCATGGCTGCCTTCACCCGCTCCGCCCCGTCACGCAACGCCGCCTGTTGGCATGTGGATACACCGCCTTACCCCTAGTACTGCAAGCCAAGTTCAGCAAACGGGAAACCGCTGTCAGTAAGTTCACCCACGGGGCATCCATATCGAGACCAACGCAGACTCGGAGCTTTCCCGCCTGGTGGCCTCACCCGACTGGATGAGTATACAGCCTCCCGCTCGCTGTGCGACCCCTCGCGGTACGACTCATTGGCCTGCGGATACACAATGTCTGGGAGTGCGAGACACAGTCAGCGAGCACGGACTTGACGCATCATGGGTAAGTAAACTCACCGCATTCTAGTGGACATCCACCTCCGGAGATTGACTTTCCGTGCGCAGAGTCACAACGGTGCGCAATTGCACTACGCGATCCCCCCGTGCCCGCCGCGTCGTGCCTCACATGTGCATGCGGAAACACGTTACACGATTCTACGCCTGGTGGCCAGCAAGCGCGAGACCACCCTTAGTGAGTATACTCACTAGATCGCCGCACATACGTATCAAGACCGGTGTGCGATCTATTCGGTATGCGGTGCATTCAATACACTGCCGTGTCATTACCGGACTTGAGTGCCGTCCGACTTCCCGTATGCAGAGTCGAAGCGCAATTGTGCTCACCCATCATCCGTGTCATATTCTTCAATCTCTCCAGGATCGGGGCCGCTCTTACGAATGTTGCGACTTTGATGGCCGAAGTGACGCTGAGGATCACCTCGGGCTTGTGCAACCAGCTACCTGTCCTCCCACCAATATCCGTGAGTCTGAGAGCAAGTGGTTTTCGTGAGCTTCAACTGACCGTTCCGTTCGATCCAGAGAGGCTGCTAACCACCGGCAAATACGAGGTTTTTGGGCACCGTTTGAGCGTACATGACGCACTGACAGCTTGTGCACAACCGTGTCGGCCCGTCGGTCCCGGTCCGGCCAGATCCGCAAGTCCATCTGCTGCCCAGATGGGACGTACCCTTGGTACGATCTGTCAGGGTCCGGCATACAAGTAAAAAGACACGCACCACCGTATCAAACCCGGCCTTGAGCTCGTTGCGACTTGCACGACTGGACAGGAGGGTACCTGTCCTCACGCTCGTACTCGTGAGTCCGGGAGGGACTGCATGACGTGAATTCGACTTATTGTTCTGCTGTAGACCCCTCCTAGTTACCGACGAATCCAAGGTCGTTGTGTGCATTCCGATTGGCCACAACACATCGTACACGGCTGTGTTGCTCAGCCAATCCTGGTCCGGCCGGCGGCTTGGATTGAGCCACCTCTGCAAGAGTATTCTTCAGCCTCTTCCTCGATACCTTGCACCGACTGACACTACATACCACCCAATGCAAACGAGATCTGCACCATTGTCAGACCCGATTCCTGAACAAGTAGAGACAGGCGGGAGACGCGCATTCATGGTACGTCTGTCTCTGTCCGTCTGCACTATGTACAACAGCCTGCAGTCGCTGACCGTCGAGATGTGACTGCCGGTCATTCGGCGGCCGAGTCCGCACCGATCTGGCGGGATGCGCGCTTGCATGTTAACGTTCGCTCGCCCGATGTCAACTTGTCATCCTCATGTGGTAGTAAATCGTCGGAAATAGGTGAGCAAGCTCGCGAGACTGACTTGACGCAATCCCAGTCTCCATCTCGATCCGGGCTCTCCGTGTGGATGAGTGCAGGTATTCACAGGGGGAAGAATACATTGTATCGACATAGTAGGTCATAATACTAGAAAGGCAGTGTCCGACGGTCGCCTCTACCATCCGCCAAAGGGCTGCATGGGTGCGCGGACAGGATCGACGCGATCGTCGGCGACGAGCCGCGGAGACACAAAGATTGCCCTGTTTCAGTCTTGGGGGCTGCACATGATCTGTAGGAGGATACTCGTACCTGTATCACGATTCCTGATGGTGGATGCCGAAGGGCTGAACGGGCGCGCGGCCGGGTCGAGGGGATCGTCCGCGACGAGCCCCAGAGGCGCAGGAGTCACCCCGCTTTTGTCTGGGGTGCTGCGCGTGGTCCATAAGAATGTAGTAGTAGCTATATGGATGAAATACCCCAGTTCTACGAGGCCCTACGCCTGTTCTGCGTGCGAGGGTGTGCGTACAGCACGATGAGCAGTCACCCTCGACGAGGCATGCAAAAATCACATACCGGTCATAAATCAGTGCTGCATCAGGGCCCCCTAGCAATAATTACTGACTACTCCCAAAGCCATCCGGCAGCTCCTTCGTGCGCCATCGCTGATCTCCGTCGTGGACACGCCCGAAATTCGGAAGTTTGATATTTGGGAGTTCCGGCTTGATTATGGTACGGGATGCTGCTTAGTAAAGAGGTGATTAGAAATATGCTGTGATTCAAGCGAAAGAACGAGATTTGAACGAGTTATGGCTGTTCTCAGGTGGAGGTCGCCAGGTCGTCAGACGTGCGAAAAATCGCGACTTTGGCGCCGCGATATGACTTTTGAAAACAGCAATAGCGCGGAGGGTCTTGCAATTGCTGATCGGAGACTGCTAAGTACCTCGATGCTTGGACTGAGTGTGCGCCAGGTTGCACCCTACGCTTGTAGCTGCTGCTGTTCTTCCCTCATCGGGACACCGGGCAAGACCTCTCTTGTTCCGACCAACAATTGACAGTAACAAAGGAACATCCGAGTAAATCTTGCTTTGTCTGGCCACTTCAAGCATTGCTCCGACGTCTATAAGAACCCTCCCTCTATACTCTCTGCTACCGATCTTACGGCCTACATGTCTACATGTCTCTTCCGGGGAAACGCACGTCAACCCGTGCTCAACCCGGCACCGGAAATCAGCCACGGGATGTCATTGACATTTCT
Organism: Fomitopsis schrenkii; assembly: GCA_000344655.2. Classification (NCBI taxonomy): domain Eukaryota; kingdom Fungi; phylum Basidiomycota; class Agaricomycetes; order Polyporales; family Fomitopsidaceae; genus Fomitopsis; species Fomitopsis schrenkii. The sequence continues at coordinate 295,176 of KE504153.1, forward strand.
TCAGATTCCGAGGACGAGCACGCGAAGGCGTTCGAAATGTTAGAACTAAAGCGGCATCTCGATGCCATTCATCAGGTATTATGCCAGTTACGAGCTTGCCTACATTTCTGAACGTGCGCTATGCCTCAGGAGTTTAGCGGCTCGTATGCCCAGGTTCGCGAACTCAAGCGCGCCAAAGGGGAGCTGGAGGTATGTAGTCGTCTTTGTATCAGTGCAGCGCTGAGATTCCGCCCCTTTTGACAGTTGGTCCGTGTCGCAACAGCAAGCATCCGCTCATTGCTGATTGATCCCGCAGGAAGTCAAAACCCTTCAAGCGCAAATCCATGAACAGACCGAACAGACGTCAAAGTTTAGAGTGCGCCGTCTATATTGTGTGGCCCTACTGACGTTCTAAAGTACTGTAACCAGTTGGTTGAGTTCTTCTGTGGCTCAAGTCCTCGGAAGAATCCTTAGTCTTGTTGCACACAGGAGATGGAACGACTGAGAGGCCAGGTTGAGAACGAAGGAGTACAGCGTGTACGTCGTGAGGTGTGTAGTTTGTGTAATGTCCAGAGGTGGTTTCATTGTAACGGTTTCTCATTTGTCATCAGGAGACAGAGAGGTTGCGAACCAGATTGCGCGCGCAGGAGACAGAGACAACGGAGGCAAAGGTATGTCTGGATTCTGTGCGATTATTTGTTCGCACCTCATCATCATTCCGGTGCTTGCCTAGCGGGTTAGCGTTATTGTCAGACAGATAATTTGTGCTCCTCACAATGAACATTTAGGAAGTGGAACGCCTGCGCCAGGAGATCCTCAGTCATGAGCATGGCGCCGCTACATTGAACGTCAGTAATTGAAGCCACAGGAGCTCGATATATTACTCATTAATTACGAATTTTTAGATGGTTCGTACGCGACAATTCAGTCTTGTCTCATGTGCCTGAACCAGTCTAGGAAATGGAGCAATGGCTTGCCGAGTCCCAAAAACGCGACACTCTCGCAGGACAGCTACAGGTGAGACGGCCAAGTTTCCTGTTAGTATCGGAAGCACCTCAACTGCGCTACATAGCACTGCGTTTCGGACGTCAGCCGTCACCTGACCTGTCCCATATGTGACACGCTCTTCTGCAATCCCCACGCGTCAGTCATGTTGTCAGTCTCTATATCGATCGACTTCTCACTCCACCCTTGTAGATTAACGTGCGGGCACGTCTTCTGCCAGGCTTGCTTGGAGGGCTGGCTGAACAGGATACTGACCGAGCACATGAACACCTATCCGGAGCCGCCTGAATTGGTTGAATACCGCAATGCTCTCTCGGATCCGCGCCTCGATGAGATGTTCCTACAGCAAATTCGAGATACCATCCGAACGTACGAAGCGGGTCAACCAAGACCGCCATATACGTGCCCCGCATGCCGCAACCAAATCTTGACGCGACCCACGAAGGACTTGTGCAACATACGCAATGCCGTCGATAGCATCGCACGGCTTCCTACGCACGCGGATGGTATGATTGAGGAGCGCCCGCGTCGTGATGATAACGTTTGGGATAGGTTCTTCCATCGAATGTAATATATGTGTACGTCAAGGTCCAATGTTTGACCGTTCAAGTCACGCCTTGTGGGGATGTTGTCAACTGGGTCAGTCTCGACAAGGCGAGCGGTCATGCCTGTATGGCGCAGCACACGGATAGATGTAGACCATACAACATTGTCTCGTCCTTACTCTCACTCCGTCTTCAGCATCCTAGCTCAAGCTCCTCTACTTACAGCACAACGATCCCCGGCACTGGTTGCACGTCACGCAAACGCTAGAGACGTGCAACCACGCGACCCGCTCCTTTTGCATGCAATACATGACGTCGATACCGGTGGAGTCTGCACCAGCCAATAGTGTTCGTGTCGTTCGCTGACTGGACAAATGCAGTCGATCATCTGCTGGTATCTCTTGTATATCTTAGACGTCGTATCGCGCCCGGGCATGCCTAGACCAAAAGGTGAGCTCATCTTGGCTCCCCACGGACAATGTTGGAAGCGTGGGCCCTTTCGATCACCTCTCTGCGCCTGGCAAAGCGCAACAATACGTAGCAAGCGCATGGCCTGTGCTCTCTGGGCTGGCGGTTGGATATGTCTACTTCGCGCATCGTGTCGACCTAGGCTACGAAGGTGCACACGCCGTGCGCCGTGCACGTGCATTGTTGACGGCCCCCACTCCGTACATTCCTAGCCATAGCGGCCCCAAGCCTGTCCGCGTTAGGCAGGTGCTAGCGATCTCACTACGTCGAACGGGGAGACAAACCGCGGGTACCGGATTAAGTACCATCCTACTCATATAGCCTGCTGCATTGAGGTCCACGGACCGGAGACAACAACAGCTACGTGTCGATAGCCAGAGGATGCGGCGCGCGGTGCTATTGATCCCAAGAGGGAGGCCTCGCGAGTATATGTAGCGACGCACAGGTAGCAGCCGCAATGGATGCGAATAACGCGGAACGCAGTTGCGCAACGGGTGAGATGAGGCGGGAGCCAGCCCGTCACCGAGCTCATTGCGCACTGATCGACATGAGCGCTGCTCGACATGGGCTGGTGTGTGATCACTCAGTGTGCGAGCATCATGCCGTTGGGAATGCCCAGCCACGCACCGTGATGGGGGCTGGCGTCGTTGCCCTGCGTAAAAGAGAGCGCGTGAGGCTCGAGTTGGCGGGCATCACGAGCTGGCGGCACAGGGACTTGAAGGTCATACTTATCCACAATGCGCAGGTGCTGGGTCAGGCATTGGGTCAAGAGCAGCCAGAGATAAGCGGTCGACTTGAGGGGCGTCTGGAGGTGCGGGTCTAGGGAGTAACTCTGAAGGAGTGCGACCATTGTGAAAGGCGACAACGGCGACATCATCCCTTGTAGGACGGTGTCGAAGCACCCACTGGGAGGCAGTTGCACGGCGTTCATAGGCGCACGCTGCGGTAGATTTTCGCAGTCTGCGCTGGCTCTTCCTCCCTTTCGGCTACATGGGCAGACGGTCGTATTCGCACCTGCACGGGCCGATTAAATCAACGAACCCGTGCCAGCGCGCCCCCGTAATACATTATGTTCTCCTGCACCGCATAGCGCGTTTTAGAAAACCATCTTGGCATGCTGTACAGGTATCGAATCTAAATTGAATATGTCAAGATGGTGGAAGGGACGAAGTGTGTGTGCGGTGCGACATCGGTGGTACATGAGCCTGTGGGCGCTTCTTCACGTCCAACGTTGGATCGAGATCCGGCTTTGCGCTTCGCGGAATCACATGTCCGAATCGCACCCACGAGTCGGGCACCTATCACTAGTAGGACGTAGCTCGCACGTAGCTCAGTACGCTCGCTGGCCCGCTCTACCCTGTTTACTATGCCGGTCTATTCCTTTGTGCGTAGCATGTACCAGCTCGCTATGATGCCGTTCAATTGAGCCTGGAAGCTCTCAACTCCACTGCTAAAGATCCACTCGACGGCTGGATTTCCTCCCGCAAGCCATCAGTTTGACTGGGCACTCGTGGCCGATAGTATACAAAAAAGCTCGAAAACATGAGATTGTCAAAAATTACTCCAGTCTTGGCGGACTCGTGGCTCCATCTATCCGTCGACCGACATATCCTCTGGGATCGTGATGGTAAGCTGTTCGAGTACGCCCCGCCTATACCGCTCAAAAGCTACCAGGAAGCTTAGGAAGCAGGAAGATGAGCCCAAATTGGACGCTAGAGACCTGAAGAACTACCTTCTCAGAGCCTCGCTTGCGAGGTTCTTCTGCTCGTGGCCATCGAGGTGAACATACATCCCCCGTTTGCCAACTTTCATCAACAACATGTCTCCGCGAAAGCCGCAGCCGGGGACTAGTGCCTCCGCGGCCTTATTGAGGCGCAGCGTCGTCATCGAAGCGGGCGCCCCGCTTCCAGGTTGCTGCCAAAACACAACGAAGCGTTGCCTCTCGCCCCTACCGTTGATGACCTCCAACATCCTCTCCGAAAACTGCACGCCGAGGTAGACCGTCACAAACGGCTTGCCTGGTTCAGTATCTCTGCGGGATCCCAGCGGAAGGATGGTGCTGATGTCGACGACGTGCGGGAGAACATCGCCCGCTGGAAAGAGCATCCCTCGGAGAAACTTCGCAGTGACCTGGGGAGCCATTAGCGATACCGCGATTCCTGACATGGGTCTGCGACATACGTCTCTACAAGTAAGCATGCCTGCAGCTGAGCGTACGGGGACGGGATTGACTCTTGCGCAGCTGTGGTGCTCCTTGTGCCATCTCGCGAGCGCATATACAGTCCGTTCTGACTGTGGCATTGGGTGCCACTCACTCAACGTGCTTCGCACGGGCATCACTGTCAGTTGGCAGTGAACACTTCTGTGCTCCGGAAGATCCGGAAATCCAGATTGCCTTGAGGCGACACGTTGCATCACCGGGATCGAGATCGCGGGCGGCAAAGCTAAGGCGAATCTCCTGTCTCTCCCCTAATGGACGTCGTCCACCTAAAGGTACGTGCTTTAGGTATTGAATGGTCGAAGATTTACCCTCCTTCAGGATGTGTATGTGTGCATAACACTGTGTGTATGCCCTGTGCTGCGGACATCCGCGATCCGTGGCCCCGCTGCCAAAGCCTTGGCCCGCTCGGGTAACACATCGTGCTGCGAGCATGTCTCTACGATATCGGTTGCGTGACCTGTTCTGTCGCGGTACGCCTACCTCGCCTACCTTTTCTGCCGTGGTACGCCTCTCCATGCATTGTCCCGCGTAGTGCCACTCCGTCTGGTCGAGATGACGCACATTCGCTAGCTCGGATACTCGCAGTGGATGCGCGGGGATGCTGGTCGGGATCCGGAGAGCAGGGATGGCATGGTTCATCGTCACTATATTCCGTTCTATAAAAGGGCCCGAGTCCAACTCTGGTTGAAGCAAGCTCACCGACAATCACCGTCGACGCACCTTACTTTCTACCCTCGTCATAGCTGTAGCCTTGCGTCGACTACCATTCACTCCCGTACCCATCGACCTCCGTCCCTCGTCGACTGCTATTCACTCCCGTACCAGTCGGCGTCCGTCCCTCAGGCCACGCTATCCCTTCCGTGTCTTGAAGTGAGGCGCGAGCTATCTGTTGTGAAAATGTCCCTCGAAATTCAGTGAGTTAATAATGTCTGACAGCATCTGCAAATAGGCTACTGACGTTGCGAGGTTTCTCAGGAAGAATGTCAATCTCAGCGTCTGCGGGCTGTTCGCCGCGGCGACGTTCGACAGGCTTCCAGACTACTACGAGTTGGTCCCGACACGTTTGACAATCGCCCAAATACTACCCGGCGTGTACGCCCTCTTCGTAATAGATACGATGACGAAGATCGAACTGGCTGCGGTGCCGTTCTCCCATGACTGGCACCTGGAATACAGCGAGGTACGGTCACGAGTACGCTTGTATATATCGCCAACGCTCATGCGCATATAGCTAACGCGGACTCTCGTCTGGGGTGTCGGGCAATACCATTATCATTTCTTCCTACCCAATCCCGACGTCCTTCTCTTCTCCAAATTCGCCGAAGAGTTCTCTAAAGCACTCAGCGCCACCCGTGCCCGTGTCCAGGCTATCTGGGATAGGATCGCCTCCTACGCTCGGCATCTGCCCTCAGACTGGGTAGAAGGCGATCAAAGCATGGACGTGTTCATGGACACTACGGAGGACGGGCCTACCGAAGGGAAATCGCGCGCCGGGACGCGTCTCGGCGACGACACTACTGCTCCATCGGGGTCTCGTGCTAGGACAGTAGCTGAAGATGACTATCCTTCCCCGTCGCTCTCTGAGTATGGAAACTACAGTGCCTTACTATCCTCTGATGACTGATTCTCCTTCCAGCACAGAGCGTCGCGGTCGCGGCCGCGGTCGTGAAGATTCAAGTACACACCGGATCACTGATTAGCTCTATCAACGAGCAGTGAATGTCTCTATGTTGTGCGCCGTCTGTATACATACTACACTATGAGTGATCTTCCCTTACTGCGCCATGTATGTCGACTATGAACAGTGTATGCGTATTGTTGCATCTGGTTTCCTTTCTCCATGGGTCATCAACTTAAGCGCACGCGAATGTTGGTATGCGCGTGAATTGCATACAGATAACTTGATCCGGATTCAGTATGAACACACAGAGCATGTAGGGTGGGATGTTGAAATTAACTAAGAATTATCTATCTGAACATGTGGAAGATCACGCGTGCGGCCCATGCCGCTCGAGGCGCTTCAGTTACGTCCTCGAGGCTTCAGTGTGAGGCGAGTACGTTGGCCATATACCATCACCATCGCTACACTCGTTCTCAGGTCAGCACTCACAATTGTGTTCTGTGATACCTAACGCTCGGCTGACAAAGCTGACGGTTGATGATAGGCATAATGCCCATGGACACTTCGCCTGTGTGGTCGCCAAGCAAGATTGCCCTCCTGGGGTCAGATCGTGCTCGCAACGTATGGGAGGAAGGTGGACGCCTCATGAAGGAGGCTGAGGAACGTGTTCACACGCAGATACCTCCCAGTTGCAGCCCACACTCGGCAGATCAGAGGGAGGGAGAGACTTCCGCGGGCGTCCAAGTTGCCGAAAATACGGATGCTACCCGCCAGCTCCGGCATTGGATTCAGCGTGCGTCTCAGTATCCATGCTCATCTGCTATGATACTGACCTTTGCTTGATCAGACATGACTCGTTCGGATCTCGAGGATCTGGCCTTCAAACTATACGGGCGAGTGGTGGCCCTGGATCAGGACAGGAATGTTGTTTTACGAGTCTTCTTCAAACTACTCCATGAGGCCCACGATCTCACTGTTGGCCACGGGCACAATCACGCATGAATCCCTAGCCCCACACAATGCCTAGTCTGCTTTCTTTCGCTCTGCAAATGCTTTGCCTTGATATCTTGCTCTGTCTCCATGTTACCCTTGTAGATATACAATCAATCGGCGATGTATCGATGTTGCCGTACAACATCATACTTACTACCGAATTGGGAGCGATGAGCGAGTCGCGGCTTCGCCGAGGCCCAAGCCTACGGCGAGAAAGAGCATACTTGCTGCTTGGTTCCTGCTCAACCCGGTGCCACTCATCGCGCACGAATGCTACCGTGACACTGATCGAGTCTCAACAGTTCCCAATGGTGGCAATCATATGTGTTATCTAGGAGAAGTTGAAGATTTCGTCAACCACCTTTGTCACCGACACTGCGCGCTGATAACGCCGAACCACAGGCAGCGCTATGCAGAGTGATTTCATCAGTGCCAGTGTGCGCGACCACCATCAGCGACCATGGACTGAATGCGCCGCCCGCACCCAGCATATGCAATGCTCACGCCATTCGTCTCAAAGCAGAACCACCAGCCTGATCTACCGTGAAGAGCGCGAGATGTTCCCCACGCTCAAGGTGTGCACTCTTCTCGCGCGATAGTACGTTCTCATACTCAACATACCAACGCAGGCGTTTGGCGTCGGCGCGATCCGGTGGTCCACGCTCGGCGGCAGCGTGCACACGCGCCCGCTCTCCGCACAGACGAAGCACGGCGAGACCGATGCGTGTGACTCTCGCACCCTCGAAGTCCTGCCTGACCTCTCACGTCCAACCTACAGTTGCTTCCAGCCGTACAAAGCTTGGGCCGGCACGCCCGACATCGTCAACTGGTTCGCACCTGCCGTCGCGCCGGTCTTGGTGGCGCAAACTAATCCCTCGCCTCGTTCAGTGTCGAAGAAGAAGGGCGCGAGCACTGCACAGATCACCATCGCGTCGAGCATGTCGAAGGTTGGTGGCCTCCCATACTTTACTGGACACTGATGGACGGACGCGCGCAGGGTGAACAGCGCTGATCGTAAGCACGACGAGCCTGAAGGACCTCGACGACATTCTCGGTGAGTCGACCGTCGTGCCTTCGCTCGCTCCTGGAATTTCGCTGACTTGATAGGCGATGGGCAGGCGTCGCGCTGAACGTGGAGCATCCCGGAGAACATCTAGTATCTCGAGGAGCCGTACAAGTCGCTCGAGGTCTTGGGCCACGCGTGAGCGGTGAGCGGCAGCGCAAGCACGCGATACGTATGGGTACATGTCGTATGCGGTGAAGACGTGTTGTATTGTTATGAGTTCGGGGTAGGGAGCATCTAAAGCTCCATCAATCACACACATTGAGGTCCATGACTGTCGCTTACTCGAAGCCCGCACGTGCCCTCACTCGGAATAGCATGACCATCACCGAAGAACAAGGAGAACAGGATAGTCCTGGAGAATGGAGAAAAACATATATCCGACATATTCCACTCAATAAGTATTCGGTGTACAGACATGACCTGTGCGCAATATCAATCAACGATCATACTCACACGACGCAATCCGAGTCCAGGATCCCGTGCCCCGCAGAACGCTGCATCTTCTCTGCCAGCAGCTGTTCTGTTAACGTTTTCTCTGTAGATGCAGAGCTATGCTTTTCTCTTGTGCTAAGCTGTCGTCATCATCAACATCCTATGCACTACGGTTGCCCACTAGTCCGAGGTTGAGCGCCGCAGATGGTCAGCGGGAAGACACAAAATTCTGCCCAACGACTTCAGCGGGCATCAGTTGAGTACTAGATGGCACCGTGACACCGTGACGCGTAGGCAGTTGCCGCATGCAAGACGCCTTCATTGACTCCCCCTTCCAGGTTCGTGGTGATACTCACTATAGCCACGCGCGGGGCTTCTACAAGCGCAGGATCAAGTTCTTCTTCAAGGGGCAAGTAGCTCTTCCGACTCGGGCAAAGGTACGTCCGTAACAGCTACATTGCCAACGAGCTTGCGGAAGGGATGTCTTCGTATTAGTGTATTAGTAGGCCTTGCATCACAATCGCGTGACGGCGAACTGATATCGCTGATATCGCTTTGAGATCCGACTCGAGGGACATGAGCCTACCCGGTGGCAAGCCACTATCTGCTGGGACGTCCCAGATAGGCCTTCAATTATCGGGCCGCTCACCAGCCTACCGTCCGGCACCACAAAGAGTCGCAGGAGAACTAACAAACCCGCAAAGGCTGGATGATCCAGTCGTGACGCTGTGGGCTGCTCCAGCCTCTCTGCAAGACACTCTGCAGGCCCTCTCGCTCGCTACTCTCGGTGTAGGTCCCCCCCCATACGCCACGGATCCCGGCTTCTGCACTACAGAACCGCGCAATCGCCGGGGATGTCGCCGCGATTCGCTTCGAGAATCTTGATGCAGATGTGCCAAACCATCCGCTGGTCTGGAGGGGCGAGGATACCCCAATTCGCGCGGTTGGTCATACCTGTCACTTGAGCATTTGTGCGCTAATGATCGTACGGCAGTCTTCCGCCATGCTCATGCGGCTAGGCACCTACTCGATTGGCAGACTCATACTTATATGAGGGTGCAGGGCCACCATCGCCTAGCAAAGGGTACCATAGCAGCCGCCCTCGATCCTACGAAATGTCCCTCCTCTTTTCTGCCTATGTCTCCGTTGTTTTGGGTGCGCTCTATGCCATTCACGCCTTCTTCTTCGATCGCCCTAGCCGCGTGAGCGACATATCGTCTTTGAAGGCCGGAATACTCTGCTCAGCAATATTTCTTGCAGATACATGCTATACCTACCGTCGGCGGGCCCTCGCTCCCGCTCCTCTCTTACATCGGAGCGGTGCGTTCCCTCACGAAGACCATGGACATAGTTCAGGAGGGTTATACAAAGGTAGCTTGTATGTCAGCCCTTTCACCGTACGAGGCTCACTTATGCCATGCGTAGATGCACAGTATAAGGGCCGCTGCTTCAAATACACCGAGCTGGGGCACTGGTGCGTCGTCGTGACTTCGCCAGCAGCAGTCGAGGAATTTTGCGAGAGCTCCCGAAGATGTGCTCTCGTTCAAAGCTGCCGCGATCGACGTGAGTGATACTGCATATCATCAGTGCTGCTCAGACGCGACCGGACGAAACGTAGTTCATGCAATTACGGTACACCTGGGGCTCCGATATCGCCCAGAATCTGTACCACCTTGGAACCGTCCGCACGCACCTCATGCGGAACGCCAGCCGGATGTTTGATGACATCCGCGACGAGGTCGTCTCTGCGTTTATTGATGAAGTACAGTCTACGAAGGGTGAACACGGTGAGAGAGCCCTGGATCTCACTCGCATGCCCGCTCTCTGACTGTGTGCTCTGTTGCATCGCCAGAATGGGTCAGAGTGGGTGCCGCGGACCTCGCCCGGGAGGTTGTATGCCGGGTCAACAATCGAGTGTTCGTCGGCCTACCTATTTGTATGTAACATCGATGCTTATGGCTGGACACACCAAAACTGATGGGCACTACATCTACGGCACCGATAGGTAATAATGCCGATTATCTAGCGATCCAAGAGGCGTTCACGACGAACGTCTTCCTCGCTTCCTCGTTCATCAAGCTCTTCCCCGAATTCATGAAACCGTGCGTCGCGCAGCATGTGCCTTCCATGAGCGGACGACACTGATGACGTTGGCAGACTCGTCACAAGACTGCTGCTCCACACCTGGCAACATTGACTGCGCTGGTCAACACTCCGAAACAATCATCGCGGAACGCCTGCGTGATGCCGATTCACTTACAATAGACGAGCAGTACAATGGAAAAGACACGCCCGTGAGTGATTTCCCGGAAACATGGAATGTAATGATTCCCAAAACATTGAGGTTGACATTCCCGGCTAGAACGACCTGTTACAGTGGCTTGTTGAGACCGCACCGCAGGGGCACGAACGGACGGTGCGGGCGCTCGTGTTCCGTGTCCCGGCGGTCAACTTCTCCGGCCTCCATACGACATCCACAGTCAGTCCTCCTGCCTGAGCTTCGTATGTACACGTAGCCCTAACGCGTGCCGTCCGCCGCGGCCAGATATTCACCAACACTCTGCATCATCTTGCCGCGCACCCAGAGCATGCGGCAGCCCTACGAGAGGAGGTCGAGCGCATCGTCCGGGCGGACGGCTGGAGTAAGGCCTCGCTCGGGAACATGCGCCTCGTCGACGGCTTCCTCAAGGAGGTCTTCCGTGTCGATGGGCTCGGCGCCGGTACGTTCTCCTCTAATTTTCTCCTGCTCCCCCGTTCCCCTTTGATTTTCTCCTGCTCTCCCCTTCCCTGTTGACTGCCAGTATCGGTGAACCGCATTGCGGTGCAATATGATGCGTTCGCAGATGGGACATTCATCCCGAAGGGCACCATGGTCTCCGTGGCGACACACAGCCTTCAACTGGAAGCAGATCGCTACGTAGACCCTGCGGTGTTCGACCCCCTGCGGTACGAGGGCCAGGGCGGCAGTCCGAAGGACAACTCGGCCAGGACGGACGACCACTACCTGGTCTTCGGGCACGGGCAGCACGCATGGTGCGTATCGCGTTGTATTGGTTCATGAGCAGGGTGCTAAAGGTATTCGTTCCAGCTCGGGTCGTTTCTTCGCCGTTACAGTCTTAAAGTCGATGCTGGCGCACATTGTCGCCACGTACGACGTCAAGTCTCCGGGAGGTTCTCGCTCTATCCCACCGCCGATGTGGATCGGGGCATCGCGGCTCCCGAACGGCAAGGCGAACGTGCTATTCCGCAAGCGAGACATCTTCGATTGAGCTTAGCACTGGCAGCGTCACTACCCAGTCTAATCCTGCCCGCGCGTACCACATGTGTGAGCTCTAAAAGCGGTGGGGATTTCTCATGAGCACTGTAGAAGCAGACGAATAATTCGTATCGTTACAAGGCGTCCGCGACGTTCACGTAGAGCCTTTGTGTCGAATGTAAGATGCTGCGTGAACGAACGTCGAGATGAGCGTAGGAGTGAAGGCTTCAGACGCCCCACGGGTTCACCGGCCCGAGCAACATAAGTTGTCGCGTGTCATACGAGATCTTGCATGATCGACCGGTAACTCCGACACTACTCTCCTCTCTCTCCTCCCTTTCCTGATTCTCCTCTGTATCTCGCCCCATCAGTGATCATCTCGAACTTTGAACAGCTTTCAGCCCCCTCGTTGTCTGCACTATCGTTTTTGTTCATACTGACGCTATGTCACAGCGGGTCATGGCGTTTGCCGCGGCCAGTGCCCGGTGAATTTATTTTATAGAGTTTGTGTCTTCTGGTTGACCATCTTACTAACCACGCATAGCTGTTCAATACAGGCAGTGCGATGACGCGCCTCGCGGGTACCGACTGACCGGAGAATCCGAGGCCGAAAAACTACGTGGGCACGACTTCCGTGCAGGTGCGTGTCTCCTGGTGCTTCGTTGCGCAGTCTACAATTGTTACCGCTTACATTACAGACTCATCGCCCTTCCCGCCCATCTTGTTCATTCCCCCTACCCGTCCAACGTGTGGGACCGCCGGTGCTGCCCGCCCGGCCTGCCCCTGCCTCTCCATCAATCCCCATACACGTTCACCCGCACTGCCCAAGAGACAGCGCTCAGACCTTCCGGGGGTGCACCATGAGCAAGAAATATGCCATGCCTCCTGCTGGCCTCCGCGTCACACACTCTCGAGCATACTGGTACTGTTTTCGTCCGGTCTCTGACTTCGGCACGCTCACTCTTTTCTTAGACCGGTACTCTGTCCCGCCACCCAGAGCCGCAGATATAGTACGACATGCGCTGGCGACCCATTACCTTCCATCTCTCTGCGACCGGCGGCACATTGCACTCAAACGACGGCGACCCCTGACGAGACGGGACACTATCAACCACATGCACCGCTCACAGATACTGCATATAACGTGGAGAGGTCGAGGGTGATCGGCGGGACCGACCCGCCCAAGTTTGTCAGCAACATCGCGTGGATCCGCGACCGGAGCATCCGCTCCTGGGAACTGCACGCGAAAATCAGTTCGAAAGACAAGGCCACGACCTCCTGAGGGAGAGTTTGCGATAGAACTTGGGCGCTCAGCAGGAGCAGATGAATGTCTCGACCCAGTGTCACCCGCATCCTCACATCAAGGACGAAATGCTTGTAGCTGCTTGCGGCTGCTTTGGTTCGGAACAGCTGCAAGCTTCGTCCCATCATCATGTCTGGTCTCCGCAGTAGCTACGAGTTGTAGAATACGGCTTTCATATGAGTTGAGGCAATTCCAGTGAGATATGAGCACGAATCTACGGATATGTGTCTACGAGCCGATCTATCGCTGGAGTACTCATGAATACCAGACAGTGAAGGGCTCTGCCCGAGTATACATGTGCGAAGCCGGATGACGTAGTACAATGTGGAAACTGACAAACATGCACAAACAAAGGTAACGACATCTTTGACCTGGGATTCAGTAGTGAAAACTTCGGGCTGGGATCGACTGTTGTTGCCCCTTCAATCCCGGATCTTCATCCGGTATCCATTAGTCAACTCAAAACAAGAGTGTCGTGAGCTGACCGGTGATTGTATTCACTAGATGTACACACTGACTAAGTCGTAGAAGTTGTCCCCAGAACAGCGCTCTTTCTCCTCACAGACCGGCGATCCGAATGTGTCATCACCTCTACTTCCTGTGATTCAGGTGAGCTCACGAATGTGTTGAGAATATCGAAACTAACACCATTGTCACTGCCAGCCTGCCTCTCCATGGAAGCTCAGCAACTGCCGCGCGAATCTGCCCTTGTCAATGGCAAGATGCGATACCTCTGCCGGTGCCTTGTGAACGAATGCTACCAGAAGGAGTCTATAGATCCCCGTGACCTCTGTCAGATCTTCGGTCGATGGGTTGCTTCCGCTACTCTCTCTCGGCATCGAGAAGACGATGCGAATGCTGCTGCTCTCAACGCAAGGCTGGAGGCCACGGATACATTTGGCGGAGTCTTATCCGCCGACCGTAATGTGGTCTTCGACTCGACCCCACAACCGGAATCGACCACCGCACGGGCAGCAGATAGTGGAGGCGAAGCAAATACGGATGATGCAGATGAAGAGGTTTCGGGCGGAACTCGTCGTAGCAAGCAGTATATCGAGGAGCTATCTTCGTTAACCGATATCGTTCAGCAAGAGATCTTAGGGTTTTCCGTGTCTGCCCCCCTAGTGTTCACCCACCCGCCTGGTCCCGAGAGTCCCCCGTACACGCTCCGTGACGACATCCCCGAACGTCCCAACGTAGGCGATATGGCTCTCCTATCGTCTTCCCCACGGAACGCAGTGTTTCTCGCTCATGAAGCCAAACTCTACTCATACCTACGTCTCACCCGCTTGTATCGCCTCGAGGACTCCCCCGTTGTCGAATCGGTCCGGCTGAAGTTACAGCGTTTGCTGACGGACCAGATACGACAACTTCACGACATCAGGGGTCGAGAATGGGAAGTACAGAGGACCGGGACTTCGCGGGCGACGACAGAAACATTCTCATACGGCGGAATTGACCGCGTGTATGTCGATTGCGGTGAGTATTAATGTTTCCGTCGCGCGCGCGATTCTCATCATCCCATCTTGACTTTAGCACGATATCACCACAGACCTTTCGCCCAAGCGGACCCCGCTATCGCCTCCGCATGCTTCCTCGTACTCGTTCTGGCCTTGCTATGCAGGCTATCTAGAGAGAAGTGCAACTTCGTTCTTGATGCCTTGAATCTCGTCATCGCCTCCATGCAAGGTCATTCCTCGACCCATCGATTTGAAGAACCCCTACCTGCTGACATCCGGACTCTCCTGCGTCACTTCGATCTCGATCCCGAGGTCAACGCATATGTCTGCTGTCCACAGTGCTTCTGCCTGTATGATACAGCTGGGCCATGCCCCGATCATTGCACCCACACTACCTTTCGTGGTCCCCCAGTATGCAACACTCCCCTCTTCGAGACCCGCTTCCTGAAGGGTGGGGCACACAAGATGGCTATACGGAAGTATATCCAACAAGACTTAAAAGCTTGGCATGGGCGCCTGCTCGCTCGCAAGGATGTCGAACTTGCCCTCGCTCAGACCGCAAAAAGTGCTAAGAAGGTTCCTCGGCACCAGCTTTCTCGCGTTGTTCATGACATCATGGAGAGCAACATAGTCCAGGACTTCACAGGACCTGACGGCGTTCGTTTCGTCGATTGCCCTGACTCGGAGCTACGCTTTGTGTGGGGGTTGGGCTTCGACGGCTTCAACCCGTACAACCCGAGGCCAGGCGGTCCGAACGCATCGTCTTCCGCTATCTACCTGGTCCTCATGAATCTTCCCCCCGACATGCGCTTCTTGGAGGAGAATATGTTTCTCGTCGGCGTTATTCCAGGCCCCGAGAAGGTTCCCATGTCCGCCATCAATCATTTCACGGAGTTGATCGTTGCTGTTCTTCTTCGCTTTTGGGCACCTGGGGTATACTTCTCAAAGACAACACTGTTCCCGAACGGCCGCTTCACTCTCGGTGCACTCCTTCCTTTGATCTGCGACTTAGTTGCGGCGCGCGAAATCACGGGCTTCCCCGGCCACAGCTCCACCTACTTCTGTTCTATCTGCCGAGTGAGGTCCGATGATATCGAATGCCTGCACACTGGAATGTGGGAGAGGCGGACACGAGAGCAGTACATTCAAGAAGCCGACGTTTGGTTGACATTGCAGACCGATGCAGATCGAACCAGCCACGTATCTCAAGGCAAGGTGCGCTGGACGCCGTTCGTTCGACTGCCATACTGGGACCCGGTTCACTTCACCGTCCTCGAATCCATGCATGCTCACTACTTAAGCAACGTCCGGCACCACATCTTCGATGCCTGGGGGATGGACGCAACTTCGCCATCTGGTGACGGTGTGTTCTGGCACGCCAAGAAGGCGCCAACCTGTGAAGTCAAGGACGACCCGGAGAAGTGGCAGAAAGTACTCCGCCTACTAGAGACGAGCACGCAGGAGGAGCTTGCAAGGCTTCCAAGCAAATACGGCGGACACGCGACCCTCTGGCACTTATGCTATGAGCGAGACCTTCGACGTGCGGGTACCAAGCAGATGTTAGCGGCGCGGTTAATTTCCTGGGTATAGTCATGCTCACACTATACGCTTTGATATCAGCTGACAGGCGCGTAGCGTGACCAAAATCTGGCGGCCTCGAGTAGATCTACAAGCTCAAGAAACGCACCGACCGCTTCGGCTTCCATGAGCCGCTCTGCGTCAGTCGTGTCCGAACACAGCTCTAGTATGGATCAATACCCTATAAAATAGCTCGACTCTGACTTCTCGCTTAGTCCCTGGCACGGCGTCGCCTAACGTGACCATGGGGAGCTTTCACCCATGGTCGGATGCTCGCTCGCAGTTGTCACAGGCAAGTCGTGGTTCCTCCGTGCGGTCTTCTTCTTCGCAGCACACTACGTCATCACAGCAAACTGTCTCCGCCACTGCCTTAGAGAAGGCGAACCGGGCTCTTCTCAAGGGGAACAAAACACCGGGGGTGAACCGTGCTACTGTAGTGGAGATGTGTAACAGGCGAGGCATCCCTACGGAAGGAAACATGGCTACTCTTTGGCGAGCACTCGGCGCATGGGTGGGTTCATTGTCCTCGTCGAACTGAGTACCCCTCTCACGATCTGTCATGAATAGCGAGACGCACAGCCCATTGAGAGCCAACCTGCCGCAAGCGATCAGTTGAGGCACGTCGTACTCGGTGAAGCCGTGCTTCGCGAGGTATGGAGGGATCAAGCCAGAAGTATGTTGCCCTCATGTGTTTCAGCTGCTCCGAGAGAGGTGGGCGGGCATGCTAGGTCACTCACCGCCGATGAATGGCGCTCCCTTGCAACTATCCACTTGGTAGTCACACTCCCCCGGATATGGCAAGTTGCAGGGGACCGAAAGAGAGACATGTTGCAAAACTACATGCACCTCATTTCTGCGATCCAAATGGCCAGCCTGCGCTCGACATCATCAGCACACATCGCATCATATGAATTCCACTATCAGCAGTATTTGGAGGGATTCTTGTATCTCTACAAGGAAGTACCGCTGAATCCCAGCAACCACCTCGCTCAACACTATGGCGAGTATATGACAGGTTTTGGCTCCTCACATCCATATCGTGCATGGGCCGGGGAACGACTCAACAAACTTCTACGGATGGCGCCAAAGAATAATAAACCAGGTTTGTCTCATGTCTTCGAGCATCATACCATGTTCGTGGTGACGAATTGAATAGGGGAAATGGAGATGTCGATGCTCTATCACAATGTACGCGCTGCAAACGTTCGCAGCCTACTCAAGGATGGGAATCTACCAGAGCAGCTTACCCGGCTCGAACCCGCCTTCCATAAGGCGTTTCGCTGGGACTTCAGAGGAACACGGCTGAACGATATGCTAGGCCTTGGGGCCACAGCTCGTATGCAAGTGAAGGAGTTGCGAGGTGATGCGTATTTGACACATAGCGAAAAGTCACTCCTCTACGCCTATCTGGGGGGCACTCCCAACGGTAACTTTTCTGTTCGGCTATCTCTTCGCATTCTCACTCCCGGCATTTTGCTTGCAGGCATAACGGTGTGCTCGCTCTTACGCATCAATGGGTATAATTGTCGCCCGTACACAACAAGTCTTCGGGATGCAAACGTGATTATACGCGGGCGCGACGCAATTGATCTGATGGACCCGAGCTTGCCGGAAGTCGAGGACACGGGTCTGATGGCTGCTCAAATTCTCAGAATCTTGCGCCACAATCCTTCGAAACTACCACAGAACGACACAGTCCTTTTGATCGTTCGCTGCTACGAGCCATACCAAGGAGAGGCGGATAAAGACCCGTACCGTGGCTTCGGCTTTGCTCTCGCAGGCTGCTTATTCCAGAAGCGCTATGGAGAGATGCGTATTGCACGCGCTGATGATATTATTTGCCAGTTCATCCAGACCGACTACGAGGAGCCAGGAGGTGAGGAAATGATACCGCCTCATGTACACGTCCTACCTCTGGTGAAGGTGTGTTTCCCCGCTGTGCCATCCTCGAATTCTCAAGGATTATGAGCACGCAGGATATACACTGGACGTACACGCCTCAACAAGACACTGCTATTGGTGATGATATCGGCCTAGACGAAGACGACAACGTGATAGATATCCTATGATTTAGTGCGCACCACAGTCCTGACTTCTTCTACCTCTCCTCCCATCCTTAGTGCGATCCCCATTCACTCACCGTTCCACAGGTTCCTCGCTCGACGCTGACCTCGCGCATCAAGATTCGAGACATTCGCGTATGACACGATCCTCGCTAACGCGCGCTTCGTCCTCGCACGTTGAATTACATGCCGGTGTAGTACATGATATTGATTTATATTTGGCGAGATATAACTTGAAGTGCCGTGGACAGGAGCGCCAGAATCACGCGGCCGCGATCCTTGCATGGGGGTCCTCGACTCTCAGATATCGCGCTCGAAGCCTGGCATCTTGCAAAACACACTCAGGCTTCTGGCCCGTCGTGATCTCTCACTGCCGCCTTGGGTGTGTCGCCCCTAGCACTCCCGAGTCGCATTCCTGCCGAGGAGATACTCAATTGAGTCTGGAAGAGTTGTTTCGCAACTCGCGGCCCTGTGAAACGCGAATGGTAAAAGCAAAATCGGCCTCGTGCAATCGCGTTTCGAATGACGTCTCTCTAAACGCGAATCGAATCCTAGGATTCGTTATACAATATTCATCTCATTCGCGAAACACGAATGGTAATGGCTGATTCGGCCGCGTTGAATCGTGCTTCGAATCGCGTATCCCTAAACACGATTCGAGTCCTGAATTCTAGGAATCGGGATACGATTCGTACATACTTTCTGGAGAGTTTTTGGCGACCGCACATCCTCCGAAAACATAATAAGGATGCGGGCCGAACATGTAAACTTTTTGGTCGGTTTTTGGTCGCTGTTCGGAGACAGAAAATACACAACTTTTGTAGCATTTTCGCTCCATGTTGGGCCTCCAAAGTATCAAAGTTTTCGCGGGCCGAACACTGGTCCAATATTTTCTCTTTTTTGTCCCTGTACGGAGCATTTTGGGCGGCCGAACGTACGAAATCCGTGATCTGTGTTCGAACTAAATTGTAATTTCTATTTAAGGTGCCCTAAAATTGTCGTAACATTCGACATGTTATACGACGGAACACAAAGAAAGGGATCATTGTGTTCGGAGCTCCGAACACACATCCAATGTACTGTATGTTGGATACAGTGTTCGTACGCTAAACACATCCCGAAGAGGTTCTCAAACAGGACGAATTTTCGGCCTATGTTTGTTTACCAAATATGTTGGTTTGCCCGCGGTGAGAGTGCAAACGAGGCGTCGCGGGAAGCGTCAACAATCTCAAGCGCCCGCCCGTGATCTCGACGCGTTCTGTGACATCAGTCTGTGTGACATCCCCGTGACCCTACGCGCCGCGCTCTCTTCATGTGCCACCACCGTCCTCTCAGCCACAACGTACGTACCTGCGTTATATTGTGACCATCTCTAAACGACGTAAAGATAGTCAATACGTATTCAAGAATATGTCCAGGCCAAGTATACCTGACCTACCCAGCTTGCTACTAGATGAGGCACCAGCACCGTGTCATGAATTACCTGAGCTTCATCCAGGCTTCTTCATACCTCGCCTGCCAGACAAACCGCAGAACCCCATCATGGATACCATATCATTGGCGAAAATGAAACGAGGATCGGCCCCTGTACTTCACTTCCTACCGCTCGAGGTTGGAGCATTGGCTGAAGACATGCCAGCCGTCGCCGAGGCACGCCAAAGAGTTGAGAGTGATCTATGGCAACAGGTCGCGCAAGAGAGGACTTCTGATAGGGTGAGGGACAGCGATTCAAAATCAAGGCCATAATTGACACGCTTGATAGCATCGTCTGATGACATGGGAGACCTTGCGGAGCTCATTCAATGCCCATACAATACCGCCTACATTTCTATCGCAGCAGAGCACCACTGTCTTCGCGTCTGTGCGCCATTAGTATGAAAATTCCCTCGGATTTGTCTAAAGCAGACGCTGACGCATACCAGTGTCAGGCCCCAAATTCACGACCCTGCCAGGCCGTTGGTGTACGTCCCCGGGGAGGAGCTACTACAATCCCTGCATCTGACTCTCATCGGGATATCGTCCTCCGTCTACGTCTGGGACTCTGATTCTGAGCAGTTTACCCTCAGGGTCGTACCGCAAGGAATGAAAGGGAGATTAGTTTTGGTTGGCACAGACGAGGTCATCAGCGAAAGGTCGGTGAGAGGCGCCGCTGCACGTTGTATGCGCACTAATATCGCGCAGTATTGTGGAGCGTTTCTTGAATATCGGCACAATAATGCGACGTCTGGAGATACTGGTCCAAGAACATAATATCAGGTATATCGTCACGAAGATCAGTTAATCTGGACTTACGGCGACTCGAATCAGACACAGCCGTGCCGATCAGGTCACCCATTCGTTCATCCATGCGCTGTCATCCGTGCTTGATCACCTGCGAAGACAACTAGCAGGTGCTTACTTGAGCCTTCCTTTGACTAACACCCCTGGTTTGGCCGCCGTATGGACGCGATATGGCCCAACAGAGGAATTGCTACAAACCCTTGGACGATTGTGCGGCAGGGTACGCGTGGTATCACGTCTTCGTTAGTCATCCTGACCCCTCAATGCAGCTGATGCACACCGTGCCATCTGAGTACCCTCGGCTTCCAACGACGGCCATTGATATTCTTTCCGGGGTCTATCAGCAACTGGCCGAAGCTTCTGAGGACAAGAAGACACACGCCGTGATGGCCGTGCTGGCCTACATTCTGACCATCACGTCAAAGGACTACTTCCACAGAATCGGCGAGTCGGTGGGGTACAATACATCCGCCACGCAAAGTTCTGACGTGGCAATCCCCGGTGGTGATGGCTTGGGACTTGGTGCAGTTGACGACGATAGCGAAGAACAGGACGATACGTTCTACGAGGATCAGGCCGCTGAAGAGTCTTATCCTGTTTTTATACAAGCCACGCTGTCTGACGCCTTCCCTCGTGCGAAGCGATCCCTCAGACTCCTGCGTGAAGCACGACCAGATCATTCCCTGCTACACGGACCAGGTGATGGGTCGAAATCTCCTGACATATGCTGGGTTTGGACGGATGCAGAAGTCGCCGCTGCTTGGACCGGGTGCAGAGGGTCACCTCAGTCCGTCAGTCCGCTCGCACACGACTCGCACAGACCACCCACGGAGAGATCCTGTACTCCAGGACAAGAGTATAAGGAAGAACTGAAGGAATTCGCGCTGTTCGATTTACCACCAGGGCAGCAACTTGGCCTTCTCGCAACCACAGCGGCGCAATCCGAGTCGACGTCTGATCTACACTCCTTCATCGATACCTTCTCATCCTCTTTGCCATCCCTGACACCTACTCTGTCCCACCTGACTTCCCTGGTGCTATCCCCTCTGACCCAGCACATGGAGGCTCTCTCTGGCGCCTTGGTCACCCTCTTCCTCTCGCCGACCGACCTCAACCTTCCCCTCCACCTGTCCATCCTCCGCTCATACCTCCTTCTTACGTCGCACACCTTCAAATCACGCCTCACGGCGGCTCTGTTCTCCGATTCGGACGATCCCGCGGACCTCACGGCGAAAGCCTCCACGCACATACGTGACTCCGAAGCCAGCACACCCTTGGCCTCGGGCCGCTGGGCGGTGGGCCTTTCGCCTGCCCTGACAGTGGCTAACACCTGGCCGCCGAGCGTCCCTGAGCTGAGCTTCCGGCTGCGCACCGTGGTCAATGACTCGCTGCAGAGCTCACTAGGACCGTCATCTGAACCTTCGACGCATACGATACCGCAGGACAGTGTTATACGCGACGCGGAGTACCGACTTGGTTTTGCTATTCGCGATTTGCCAACGGGTACCGGCAAGGAGAAATGGCTGGACCCGCTTTGTGAGTTTGTGCTTCTCATGCGCTGGAAGTAAGCTGACGTCTCTACAGCGATAGAGTATGATTTCCGCATAGTCTGCCCATCGTGGATATAGCTAATATCATACCAGGGCCCTCGACTTCCTGTACCTGGACTACAAACCACCGCGTCCACTGCATGTCGTAATCACGCCAGACGTACTTTCCAAGTACCACCGAATTTTCGCATTCAACCTCAGACTCATGCGCGGTAGGTCCACCTTCGTATCTCGATACCCGCCGTCTCAACAGCCCTCCTCAGCCTCGAACGCCATAGCCGCGACGTACCGCATCACCCGCCGGCACAGCGCCCCCCTCTTCCCAACGCTCGCCCAGGCCAACAAGCTCCTCCTCCATGCCCGCTTTGTCGCGCACGCCTTTGTCACCGCGCTCTCGTCCTACATCTACGACCGCGCCATCGGGCTCCGCTTCGACGACTTCCTCGCCCAGCTCGCGGGCCGCGAGACCCACGCCTTCGCCGACGTCTTCGCGCTCGCGGACCGCCACTCTGCCGTGCTCGACGACATCCTGAGCGCGTGCTTGCTCCGCTCGGGCCAGAAGGCCGTTGGCGACGTGCTGCGCGCCTGCCTGGAACTCGTGCTCGAGCTGGCCGTCCTGGCGGGGGATCGGTATCGAGGGCGGCTGGAAGAGTATCAGGCTGCGCCGCTCCTCGAGGAGCTCTGGGAGAGGTTCCGGAAGAAGATGCTCACCCTGGTATGTCTTGTGCAGACTTTCGTGAAACTCATGCCTGAGATTGTTGCCCCAGGTCAAGGTCCTCAGAGCATTGGTGGAGCGGGGCTCCGGAACATCGCGCGAGGCCGTGGCAGACGTCGAGGCGCAGTTGGCGGACCTGTCGCGATTGGATGGAGTAACGGGGAGCTTGCACGACCTCGTCACCCGCCTGGACGTAGCAGATTGGTGGATCCGCCGATGAGCATAGCTTACATTGTTCACGCTCACAACATTGTTGAGACTCAACGGTCCGGTAAACATGATGATATTATTCCTCGAACAATACATGGCAAATGAAAACAGTACAGCTAGGTTGATGATGATGAAACAGAAATATTATCCTACTTGTACAAGCATTTTTGAGCATCAGCCAGGGTCCCGAGCACCGAACACTGACATGACAGACACGAACACCGATATGTAGGAGACGTGGCGAGACGGGAGAACAATGGGGATACGCATGCATAGGGGACAGGGTCTGCGGATTGGATGGAAACATTGCCGATGACGATGATGACCAGACTGATGTGTGTACCGGGGCAGCAAGTTGTGGACGGATAGCATGTGGAGGTTGCGCGGCAAATCGAGAGTAAAGACACAAGGACTAGGGATGAGAGAAACCATGTAGTAGAAATATGGAGCACTGTTCAAACCTCCATCGCGCCTTCGAATACGTCGGTCGTGGCTGCGGCACGAGCGGACGCCTTGACCTCGCGAGCGATCCTTGCGCGCTCACGCTCCCAGATAGCGCGTACTTCTTCTTCACGCGCGTCGACCGGGGGCTCCACCTCTGCGCCAGAAACTGCGACCCCGAGGCCGCGCAAGACCTCCTCAAGACGCACATCCGCAACGAACGAGACTTCCTGGGTGTTGCCCTTGCCGGAGCCGGTGGTGAAAGACGAGGAGCGCGTGAAGCCCTTGCGCCCGCTCTTGGAAGGGGTACCCGGCATGCTGCCGCGACCGGTTGAGAGTGCAACCAGCCCGACAGTCTCCAGCAGCCCTAAGAGATCCGCGAAGTCGCTGCGGGACACAGGCGTGAAAACAGCGGAGTCGCCCCTCACGAGTATAGCGGAATAGAAAGCGTGAAGGTGAGCAGCATCGATGTTATCGTGACTCGCCGAAGCAGCAGAGGCGTGCGCTTGACCGGGGAACGAGAGGTCTTGTGCGGCGAGCCAGCTGCGACAGGATTTGAGAGAGTGAGACCAGCATCGGCCCGCTGACGAGCAAGAACGAGAGCCAACAGAGCGAGACACTGATGGAGCCCAAGTCTACGGACCTTCTCAACCATCTCGCTCGCAGGACGCGACAGGCCGGATCCAGATAGAACTGTCCCTGAAGTCGAAGGCTGAGCCTTCAGCGCGGCAAGGATGTTGGCAGGGGTGACGACCGGGCTGGGAGCAGAGATAGGGTCGTCCGATGTGACTTCCGCCAGAGCCAGGTCGATGGCGCCACGGAGCACCTCAAAGGTGGCGCGAACGTCGCCAGTCTGCGACGCGGCCTTCTTTGAGAGGAGGGTAGGCGTTGAAATCGGCAGGAATTGCTTGATGCGGTCAACGCAATCAACGTCGTCGTAGAGGGGCGCGAGACGGGATGAGATGATCTGCGACAGCTGCTGGGGACCGTACGGCGCGAAGTGGACAGTTTTGACGGACTGCACGGAATCAAGGACCGCCGTCGTCGTCGTTGATGTCAACGTGTGCGTGTTGGCAATACCGACGACGCGTAGTCGTTTGCTGAGGGTCTGGGCGAAAGTGAACAAAGACAGCAGAGAGGAATCGTCAGTGACGGCGTGATCCAACTCGTCGAGAACAACGACGCTAAGGAAATGGTAAGCTCAATCATGGGAGACAACCGCAACGAGACACACAATTTGATGTCCTTCGCTGTGAGCAAGCGCTGGACGCGGTCCGCAGGGGTCTCCCTCAACTTGCGTGTCCGGCGACCTTGAACGCGTTCCTCGTCAATAGCTTCGGCGAGACTATGCCAGACAGCATCGACGCTCTTGACTGCCATGCAGTTGATTAGGGTGGCCCGAACACCGTTGGCCTCAAGGTTCCCACGGGACACCCGAAGGACGTCGTTGACGAGAGCCGTCTTTCCCGTTCCCGGTGAGCCAGAAATATACAGCGATGTGTGGTCCTGGTCCTCTCCAGCGAGGAAGGAGGCGATGAATGATTCGATGACCGTACGCTCCTCGGCACGACCCGTCATCCCCGTGACGCCGTTGGACGTGGCACGCAACAATGCGCGAACGCGCACATGAAGAGGAAGGAGGGCAGACGGAGGCGACGGAGGGGGAGTCGACAGAGAAAGGCTATTGAAAGAGGTGGAGGGCGTGCGGGGAGACGCGGTGAGATCGGCTGAGGACGTAGTCCGTCGTGGCGCTGGAAAGCGGTCAGACACGTGTCATCACCTGAGTGAAGAGAAACGGCACATACTACGTCGAGGAGAGATCGAACTCTCTGTGCTGGATCGCCGTACGCGCCGCGATGGCGTCCGATTAAGCACGGTGAAAACTATCGGGGGAATATTCTCCTTATTTCCATCCCCGTCTAGAAACGAGGTTGTGGTCCGCGGCCGCTTGGGGTCCGGGCTTGGATCAGGTGTCGGAAGGGCAATACCATCTTCGCAAGCAGAGCGAGCCGTATAGCTGGAATCGCTGGAGCTTTGAGTATGGGTACGTTTGCCCAGGACGCTGCTACGCATCGACCGCGGTGTGGCCTGCATGACGGAGGGTGCTGAAAGAAATTCGGGTGATATACGGAGGGTCGGTGGCCGGCCGTGAAGGGAGGGAGGGAGGGAGGGACGTGGCCGAGGAAGGTCGAGGGACTGGAGGAAAAGCGAGGGCGCTGGGAGAAGGAGATTTAACCGCGCTAGCGGAGTTGCCACGGTTTTGAGCTCCGACGATTCAACGAAACGCGTCGCGTCAAGACGCGTTTAATTAAGCCGTGACCCGCGACGCGACGCGTCTGCACGTGGCCTGTGGCTGGGGGCGCCTATGCATGGCAGTGGCGTGCGATGACGGGGAGGCGCCTGCCTGCAGTGCGTGCCTCACACCGCAGCCTGAGGCATCCGAGTCGGCCGCAGTCCCATGGACGGCCGCGAATATGGACATGGCGGCCATCGTCGCCCACAGCCGTCAAGCGACGCGGGCGCTGGTGCCCACGTTGGATCGTGTTTCCAGCTGGGTTCCGCGTGCCGTCGGCGAGGCCAGAGTCGCCTATATATAACCTCCATTCTCACTGCGGTGCACCCAAAAGGCCGCTGCGGTGCACGCTTGGGCTACTGTTTCCCTCCCGTCTTATACCCTTCGTCGTAATCCACCCGTCCTGCCCGTCACCGTCCCCACTATCTATTAAACATGCTGCTCCTCGCCCTCGCGGTGCTCGCCACCGCTCCAGCTATCGTCAGCGCAGAATCGTGTTCCGGGCTCAGCAGGGGTGCTATGATTGCCATAATAATTGAGAGCGGTGGGTCTTCCCCTACCCATCGTCCGTCACCGATTCCTGATAGCGATCTGCCTAGTGGTCATCTTCGTGCTCGTTGTTTGCCTATTAGGCATCCTCCGGCAACTCCAGATCGCGCGCAACAAGCTCAGAGCCACACGTGCCGACGTTGAGCATGAGCGCAAACGGCTCGCGGATGTCGAAGCAAACATTCAGCGACCTCCGAGCCCGATGTCCATGGCAGGATCGCCTCGGGACGACTACTACGAGGACAGCCATGTTGCGTTGTTGCCCCCTCCGGCTCTCCGTCCGCGGTCGCGTTCCATCTCGAGTCCGCCTAGTGTTCGCTCGTCTACTCTCTACGACTTTACGCCTCAGCAAGAGACATTTGGGTTTGACTTCAAGCCGTATCGTCCCCCCACTGTCGTCGAGCCTCAGCCTGCTCCCAAACACATAGCTGAGATCTCGATGGCTACATTGCCCAATCCGCACAGCGAACACGGCCACGGCACTACCGACGACGACGAAGATGACGACAATGGCACGGAGTCCACATCCCACGAGTCTCAGTCGTCTCTGGAGGCCCCACTCCCGTCGAAGTCATCACAGCCTCCTGAGGCTCCCGGGAGCCTGAGAACGCCCCAACCCCGTTCCCGAGCAGGCTCCGACTCGTCCTGGGCCGCCAACGTCGTCCACGCGCTCGAACGCGGCCCCACGCCGATGTCACGTACTGCCACCGTCACGACTACTGCGTCCACCTACACTGACGTGACCACACCCATCGCCTCGGAGCCTGTCCACGCGCTGCTGATGAGTCGCCAGCGCGAGTCGGGCAGCCAGCAGGCGTCCGGCATCAATTAGGGTTGTGGGTGCCGCCGCAGTCCTGAGCGCCCGGGACAGCTCCCGTAGGCGCGAACGTGCATCATGATCTGGTCTTACGACACTTCTTGTCACTGTCAAGACGCCAAGGATCATGCCTACGGCCGGTGGCTAAAATGGATACCTCCTCCTCCTCCTCGGACAGTCACATCTGCATTCTGTTGACTGCCATGCCACGGACACTCGGGACACGGACACTTGACTCTTTTTACACTCGCATCGCATCGCATCAAATCGAGTTACCGTACTAGTACTGACATGTCCGCGATGTATGTTCTGCTGACGCATACCTTGTCTTGTTGCTCCTGGCTTCAGGCGTATAACGTAGCACTGTCATATATTGCTAACTCCCTGTTGGACATATTACCTACCCCGGGTCATTCATTACATCCTGCTGCATCTCTCGGACTATTTCTGCATGCACCTAGACCCGTCATCTGTAGCATAGTCATCATCCCATATAGTAGGGGGCCCAAAATAGTAACGTCGAGTGGTCTCGAGGCCAATTATAAAGTAACTGCATCAGACCTCTGTTCCGGGCGTTGGCAGAAGCAGCGGCGGTACCTTGTGAATCCATCAAGCGTACTTCGCGTTATAAGTGTCGACGATGGCGTTCATCTTGTCTACCAGGTAAGTGATCAGCGCAGGCGGTTCCGTCGGCTTGAAGCCCTCGGACATCGTCGAGAGGTCGCCCGTGGAGCCCGCGTGATCTCCAGCGAGTCGCCCGAGGTCCCCGCATATAGCCGCCTTCCTCTGGACGCTCGCGAGAACTTCGATCTCCGCCTTGCGCCTATTGTGCAGCATATACTGCAGCTCCTTCCTGCCCGCCCGCTCAGCCTAAACCAAGCTAGCCCATTCAATCGGAAACCAGGAAGAGGGACGCACCGCCACTGCTTCGGCAGGCCACTACGCCGCAGCATGCTCAGTGCCTGTCCGTCCAATAAGTGATTGGGCCGATCGGCCGGAATGGGCGGGGGTTCGAAGGCAGGCCCGGGGACACACCTTCTTCTCGTCATGCTTCGAGATGGGTATGAGCACGTCTTTCGGGACGCCCAGCCTAGCGGGGATCGGTGAGCCTCCGAATGCACGGGTACCGAACGCGAAGAGAGCCAGGAATAGCGCACCCCGCGAGCTCGCTCGTCCGGAGCCCCAGCCAGCGGATTCGCGCGGCGGCGAGGCTTTCCCGTTCGTGCTGCATCTGCGTGCTCCCGAAGCGATACACGGAGAGGATGTCCAGGCCATAGGCGTCGCCGTCGACCAAGGCGAGGATGGGGATGCTGCGGCACGTGAGTGTTGCCATGTTGGTGTCCGTGCAGTACCAGGATTCGCCATGCTCACTGTGGTGGGAGATTGTCTGATAGCCTCTTGACGAGTTGGCGCGTGGCCACGTCGGGGTATCCCTTGCCCTAGCGTGTATTGCTGTCAACACAAAACCCAGGCTGCGCGGGAAAAGATACGCACGGTGATGACAAGACCGGGCCCAGTTAAGGCAGGGTGATTTGCAACGTTGAGTCGACATAGGGTTTGAAAGATGGCCTTTGAAGTCGTTGAATTCTTCCCGCGTGAGAGCATCTTGGCACACACATACCTCCTTCTCGACAACAAGTACCCACGCCAGTTGCTCGTCAACATCGATATTCGCGATGTCTTCGCCTGCAGGTATCAACGTGCCCTCGGAGTCGTTGACTTCTACTGCATCCCCTCCGTTGAGGTGTATCGTGAGTCTGGACCCACATACGAGGCCTTTGGACGAAGCTCTCTGCGCTCGTCAATAGCAGCAATATGCACCACACGGTCAGCGGATTCTACGTACGACATGCAAGTCTGCCCGCCCAACGCCGAGTGTCGCAGCGAGGTCGTCGACCAGCTTGGTGAGGGGGTTTGTTCGGTAAGTAACATAATATCACTGGACGACGAATCAACATACTCTGTCGACCACGGCCTGGGACTTGAACAGCCCAACATCTTTGTAGTACATGTCGCTACACATGCACAGTAGGTGACTATATGCTGCATGCGCGTGATAGGACGTACCGTTTGGTCATTGGGACGCCGCTTTCCAAGGCTTCATAAACGAGATTGACCACCCTGAAAAACTGTGCTGGATGGATGTCAGCATATATGCGGGTGTATGTGAAGTGAAGACTCTACCAAGTGGTTGGATGCTGGCGCCTCTTGCTTTCCGGGGGAACATCAGGGTGCGTGCCGCTAGCGACCTGTCCGAACCTCTCCAGGTCGACCGTTGAAGTTCTTTAGTGCGGACGACTCACCCATCTGGTAACGTTCGCCTGCGATCAGCAAGCTGAATAACAATTCGCTTGGTCTTCTTTGCCTTCTTATCGTGATCTTCCCCAAGGACAGCTGCAAGTTGCTCCAACACAGATAGGCTGAGTTCTTCCAGTTGTCCCATGACCTCCAATCTCAAGTAGGAATGTCTATGAGAGGCCCGAGGAAATGGTGAGACTCGCCGCAGGCTCACCGCTCTTCGGGGACCTCCGAGTCTGTGTCTGATGTGCATGCGTCGCTTGAGTCGCCCAACAAAGCATCGTCTTCATGCTCTGCATTAGCAATATCCGCGACTTCGCCGGAGGTGGGGCTTATAACATCGGCCTCCTCGTCCATGTCCATGAGTACGAAGTCAGGGTCCTCGCTGCATACAAACGCTGGTGTGGTGGCTAATCCAGAGACCCCCACCGATTCTTCCAAAACCAAGTCATCGTCGGAGAAGAGGTAGTCGTCCATGCTTAAGGGATATGCAGTCCGAGAAAGCCGGGCGGAGGCAAGAGATTACGGTCATTAGGCTAAGGCACAGCGAGACGTCGATCGGTATCGAGATCGGCGCGACGTGTCACAGCGTGACGAACCGCGTCCGCTACGACGATACATCCGGACCCACAACCGCATAAGTCACGAGATCCGATAACGAGGGGGCAACACCGACAAATGACAGGACAGACACGTCAGCAGACAGATAGCAGACAAGAGCACAGCAGTCGCAAGCACACACACGCCCAGATCATCCCCAGTTGTCCACCTCCAGCTCAAACCAATTAGGTAGCCGCCGCCAGAAGTCCTCCCGCAGAGACTCAACGGTGGCACCGTACTCCAGCCGACAAGCTTCGCACGCCCTGTACACCGCCCTGTTCTCCACTCCGGGTACGTCCTCCCTCGTCTGGATCGACAGACTCTCGGCGATGGCGAACAGTGGGTCCGAGCTTCGGTTGCATACCATGCCGTTTACGTCACGGAGGAGCTCGAAGTTGATAGCTTCAAACGCGACTTGACACGCGCGTTGGGTTGCGGGAGTGCGCTTCCGCATGCAGGCATCGCTCGAATCTCGTCCTTCCAGTTCGTTCACGATAAACGTGGAGAAGAAACGGGCCGCTTGCTCCTTGCCCCGGAGTACCCGAAGGAAGTCTTCATAGGAGAGTTGCATGCTGCTATCGTCGGTCCCGTTCATGTGGTTGTGCATGAGTTGGCTGGGCAGGTAGCGGGACAAATCGTAGAATGCAGATGGCAGCAGTTCCGACGCGTTGATTTCGCGCGCCAAACTGATGATCAACCTACGATACGATTAGTCAATGATGTAGCAGCGAAAGCTAGCAAATGACTCACAGAGGATGAGGCAAGCCGGTGCGAGGAGCATAGATCCCATGGATATTCGTGACCTTCTTCTCGCGCACTTCCCATAGAGCGAGAGTGGTTGGCCATGAAAGCAACAAGACGCGCAGAACCTCTCGGCGTAGATCGCTGACGCCGTACTTGGTCGACAAACGAAGCAAAGCCGCGGACACAGTGTACTCCGCGCTTTCCAGACCAAACGCGCACCTTGAGGTATACTATAGGCCTATTCAAAGCAGAGGCATATCGTTTACATACCCGTAGAGTGCTTTGAGAAAGTATGCCATGTCTTCCGGAGTATCCTGTAGTGCGAGTGCCGGTCGGCCCTCCAACATGCGAACATGATTCCCGTTGAGCCCTTCCACTTGTCCTCGCAGCACAGCCGAGTGGTAGCAAAGTAGTCCCTGATGGACGAGAAAATATTGTCGACCTGTCACGACAGCGAGATTGGCGTCGTCGAAACAGAGCTCTGGGTGCCGAGTAGGGATCTCGAACTCTTGCAGGTTCGGAGACGCATGTCGGTTCGAGCTGAAGTCGGTGTTCAGCGCCATAGAAAGGAGGAAGGTCGCCAGACGAGTCTTGAGGTAGAAGGTGGAAAGGTAAGCGCATTCCAATCCAGGCTCAGAGGGGCTGGCATCTTATGAGACGGGAGGTTGCAAAGCTGACCACCGGCGACGCGACATTTTGTGCCAAATACGTTTGGGGTAATAAGGCCTAATACCTCCTATCGTGCTCACGTCCGCCGCGTTGGTCCTGGAGTTGGAAGACCAAGTATTTCTGTTTCATTCGAGGAAGAGCAGAGTGCCCAGTGTAACCAAGTCGTCGAGATCGGCCGGACTGAGTACCCACTCGATCGGCCCTACGTGCGCTTCCTTCTCAAGTCTGTCCACGAGGCCGGTAGGGAAGAAACTCCGCACGCGAGCATGACAGCAGGAACGCGGAGACTTGCGAATGGAGTGACGAGCCCGAGAACGAGGTGCGGGGCAACTCAGCGAGCGCCTGAAGGCTCTACTTACAG
Organism: Fomitopsis schrenkii; assembly: GCA_000344655.2. Lineage (NCBI taxonomy): Eukaryota > Fungi > Basidiomycota > Agaricomycetes > Polyporales > Fomitopsidaceae > Fomitopsis > Fomitopsis schrenkii. The sequence continues at coordinate 326,693 of KE504153.1, forward strand.
CGACCACAATATGAAGGCGTGGGAAACCGAGTATGGGTTGGCGACAAGGTCGAGTGACCTTCCATTCATTTTGCGTAATTCGCATCCTTTGACACCGCTTCCACCACCCATCCGTTCCCCCTCGACGAGTGTTCATCGAGCTCTCTGCAACATCCAAAATCCGTCGCTCCGAAAGTCTTGTTGACTATGGCCGACACCCCCACCACCCCGACCGTCCGCATCGTTCCCGGCGCCCCTCCTCCGGCACCGCTGACCAAGTCGCAAAAAAAGAAGAAAGTCAAGACCGCGAAGAAGACCCCCGAGCACGATGATGTCGTTCTCCCCGACGCGGCCTCCGCCGCGCTTACGGAGAAGGCCCCCACTGAGATCGATGTGAAGGAAGGCTCGGTCGCGCCGGAGTTGATCGCACAACCGGAGGGCCAGGCCCCTCAAACACCCGTTGAAGACCCGTCGCTGAAGGTTACCCCAATCGTCGACATGCTGAACAAGCGGTTGAAACAAATACACAAGAAGATCGTGAGTACTGGTGCTCGCGTCGCCCGCACATCCATCCCCTGTACCATGCATGCCCCCGACGCGTCATCCAGCTACTCCCCATGCGAAACTAGTCAGGGGATGATATTAATTAGCTCTATGTCTCCCACAGTCAAGGATCGAGCAGTACTCCTCTTTGCCGCCTGACAAACTGAACGACGACCAGAGGCGCCTACTGACCACTCTGCCGAGTCTCGAGGCGACACGGAAAGAGCTGGAGGAAGTGAAGAAGGCCATCGTCGTATGTCATGACTTGTTTGAGGACGTTTACCGTGTTTCATGAGAAACTACAGACACACGAAGCAGAAGTCGCCCAGGAGCAAGCAGTCAAGCAGGCCGAGGCAGCCAGGGCTGAGCAGGCGCGTTTGGCAGAAGCCGTTGCAGCTGCCGAGGTGATACCCCTAGTTCTACAATTCTGGATACAAACTGACGCGCTACGTACCTACCACTTCAGGCCGAGTATCGGCGAAAGACCGCAGACCTTATTCACTTCCTGCGCTTGAGAGACTTGCTCTCCCAGGATCCAGCAGTGACCAACCTCAGCATCGCAGAACCGGAAGGCATTGCAATCTACCACGTCACGGAGAGGCTCTTTGGCGACGAGCTTGAAGAGCGGTTAGAGATCATCAATGGCTTCGTCGCTGGCGAGGGTGAAGTCCAGGGCGTCCCTTGTGCGTCACTTACGCCCCTGCGCCCGGAAGGTGTTGACAGCTGTTCTGCAGATTCCCGTCTGTCGGAGATCACACAGCTCTTCTTGAACCCCCCTGCAGTCGAGGAGCCCGCTGTGGAGGAGGAGACTGTTGTAGAAGAGTCTTTTGAGGTTGTGGAGGTGCCTGTCATTGCACTGCCTACAGCTGTTCCTGGTGGTGCCTTCCACTTCATGCAAGAGGACGAGCTGGTGCAGGCGCAGCCTGAGCCTGAGCCCGAGCCCGAGCCCGAGACGATACAAGAGGAAGTCGTCGAGGAATCGACTACCGTTGAAGTTGTCGGCACCGTGGTGGAGACGGAAGTCAACGGCCATACTGTCGTCGAAGAGACTGTGACCATTACGACCACCACTGAGGTATGCCAGTTTGGTTGCCCAAGGTCTGATGTATCTGCGGTCAGGCTGACAGAACATCAGGTCCCCGAGGTGCCTGAGTCGAACGGTGTCATCAGCTGGGCCGACGAAGACGAACATGGCCTTCCGCCCATCGGCAGCTTGCATGCCCAGTTCGGTACTGCAGACGCGACCCCTGTACCTGAAGCTCCCGCGGAGCACAGTGTACCACCGTCACCGGCTCCCCATCACGCGCACACAAATGGACATGTTCCTCACTCAGAGGATGACGGTTTCACGCCGATGCGAGGTCGTGGGCGTGGCGGCCGCGGTGGCTTCCGGGGCGATCGTGGTGGCTTCCGGGGACGAGGCGGTTTCCGTGGTGGTGACCGCGGTGGGTTCCGTGGCGGGGAGCGCGGCGGTTTCCGTGGCGAGGAGCGTGGCGGTGATCGCAGTGGGTTCCGTGGCGAGGAACGTGGTGGGGAACGTGGTGGATTCCGTGGCGAGCGTGGCGAGGAACGTGGCGGTGATCGTGGTGGATTCCGTGGCGAGCGTGGCGAGGAACGTGGCGGTGATCGTGGTGGATTCCGTGGCGAGGAGCGTGGGGGCGGTCGCGGCGCATTCCGTGGTGGGGACCGTGGGGGTTTCCGTGGGGGCGATCGTGGTGGTGCGTGCCCAAGCATGTGAGGAACACATCCCAGCTAAGTGATTGATCATGACAGGGTACCGCGGCAAGCCGCAGGGGGAGTGGAGGGGCGATTCCGATGGTGAATATCGCGGGCGTGGTCGTGGTCGTGGTCGCGGGCGTGGTAGTGAGTATGTTGTGCATTGCATAGCCCTCTTGTGCTGATATATACCTCTAGGCTTCCATGATACCCGCGGAGGTTCTTCAGCTCCTACACCCACAGCATGATACACTGCTTGAACGACGACTGTGTGCCGTGTGCAAAAGTGAACTAACCGCCTCTTTACGGTCAAGCTGACTATAGGCGACAGTTCTGTTCTTGTGCTTGTCTCAAAGCTTGCTCGATACGTCTTCTCGCGTGTAAATATTCTTGGTGCAGCCTGTGATCCTGTGCAATTCATCCCTCTTGCTCTCGTCTGCCGTATCTGCATGGCTCCGGCTACCCCGCGCTCCGGTGAAGTTCTCTGGCATGTGTGTGGTCTCCCGGCGTGGGCGCAGAGACGGTCACGTGAGGGAGCGCCCACGCGAGGTGACGTCAGACCTGTCAAGAACGCGAGTCGGACGCGAGCTCTGGACGGGCGCCCAGTTTGGAGGACGCGTTCGTTTTGCTCCGTCACCCATCATCCTCCTCCCCGCCATGTCACAGTCAAAGAAAATCCAAGGGAAAATCTTCAGAGGCGAGGGCGGCACAGGCGGCTCTCAAACTCCCCGCTCGACGTCCGACCCGGCTCTCACCATCAATATCCCAAAGCCCGCTACGCCTCAGCTCCCCGCCCCGGCCCCACCGAAGTTGGGAAAGCCTGAGGCTTCCCCATCTCCCAAGCAGGAGGAACGGGGCGGAGGCACGCGGCCTTTCAGGCAGAGGCTTGCCGAGAAGCTCAAGAGCGAGTACAAAGGCGCAGAGAGGTATCGTCTCGATCAGGACCGGGAACGCGAGCTGCACTGGAAGCGATGGGGTCCATATGTTAGCGACAGACAATGGGTGTGTTACCATCACACAGTTTAACACTCACGGCTCATGAACGATACTCGTAGGCAACTGTTCGTGAGGACTACTCTGCCAACGGCGACGCTTGGAGTCACTTCCCTCACGAACATGCCCGCTCGCGCGCTTACCGGTGGGGCGAGGATGGTATCGCAGGCATCTCGGATAATCACGGACGCCTCAACTTCTCGCTGTCACTGTGGAACGAACAGGACCGTATCTTGAAGGAACGCCTCTTCGGAGTCACTGGACATCAGGGGAACCATGGCGAAGACGTCAAGGAGCTATACTATTATCTCGACTCCACTCCAACGCATTCATACATGAAGTTTTTGTACAAGTATCCCCAGAAGGCCTTCCCGTACGAAGAGCTCGTGCAGGAGAACCAACATCGTGATCGTGATGTATCCGAGTTCGAGATCCTCGACACTGATGCCTTCGACGAGGACCGCTATTGGGACGTTTTCTTAGAGGTGCGTGGCATAATGATGGATATATGCGCGTCGATACTCACCATACGTTAGTATGCGAAAGATGAACAAGACCCGGATAGCGTATACGTCCGCATCACCTCATACAACCGTGGCCCCGATCCCGCTACGCTTCACGTCATCCCTCAGTTCTGGTTCACCAACGACTGGTCGTGGCCGGCGGAGAAGCCGAAGATGCCTAGCATGGTCGCCTCGGGCAACTCGGTCGTCACTGCGACCCACCCTACTCTCGGCAAATTCCACCTATACTGCTTGCCATCACCGCCGCCCGTTTCTGCAAACGGAACACCCATCGGCGAGGATGGTGCAGCAGATGGGGATGATGTCGATGGCATCGAGCCGGAACTTCTCTTCACGGAGAACAACACGAACTTCCATCGGCTCTACGGAGGACAGAACGAGACTCCTTTTGTGAAGGATGCGTTTCATGACCATATCATCCCTGCGCACCGCCCTCCCATATCTCCTCATGGCCAGCCTGGCTTCTTCGCAGCCAAAATCCACTCGAACACGGTCCATCGCGAGGATGGCACGCCGAGCTCAGAGGAAGAGCAGGGCCCGCGTACTCCTTTCCCTGCAACTTCCGATTTCGTGAACCCTGAGAAGCGAGGCACGAAGTCCGCCGCTCACTATATCTTCGAGAATGTCCCTGGCCATGGCGGCTGTGCCGTTGTTCGCATGAAGCTTACTCGTCGGAAACCTGGCCAGGACCCTACAATTGAGGATGAAGGGTTGTTCGACGATGCGATCGAAGAGCGACGAGAGGAAGCGAACGAGTTCTACGCCGCCCTCGTCATGGGACCGATGACAGACGACTTGCAGCAGATCATGCGGCAGGCGCTCGGAGGCATGCTCTGGACGAAGCAGTTCTATCAATTCGTCCAGCAGGATTGGCTGAACGGCGACCCTGCCCAGCCTCCGCCGCCGCCAGAGCGGAAGTGGATCAGGAATAAGGTGCGTTCGCAATATCATTTTCAACAAAAGACCGCGATTGACTATCGCTGAACAGGAGTGGAAGCACATGTATGTTGCTGACATCCTCTCCATGCCAGACAAGTATGTCTCGTACCATCGGATAACGCGCATGTACTGACTTCTCTTGCAGATGGGAGTACCCTTTCTTCGCTGCGTGGGACACCGCGTTCCATTGCCTACCCCTCGCCGTCGTCGATCCCGAATTCGCGAAGAAGCAACTTGACTTGCTCACTCGGGAGTGGTACATGAAGCCTGACGGCCAGATCCCAGCATACGAGTGGAACTTCAGCGACGTGAACCCTCCCGTGCATGCATGGTACTTCCCATCCTTTATGTCTCGGTCCCATGGTCCTGACTTCTACACCAGGGCCACGTTCCGTGTCTTCAAGATAGAGCGCAAGCTTTATGGACGGGAGGACGTTCCATTCCTGGAGCGCGTCTTCCAAAAGCTCCTGCTCAACTTCACATGGTGGGTCAATCGGAAAGACCAAGGCGGAAACAATGTATTCGAGGGTGGCTTCCTTGGCTTGGACAACATCGGTGTCTTCAACCGTTCCGAACCTCTTCCAACTGGTGGTGTGCTGCGACAGGCTGACGGAACTGCCTGGATGGCTTTCTATTGTCTCAACATGTATGTTCTCGGATCATGCATATGTGGGATACATACTGATTCATCGTGGCAGGCTCAACATCGCTCTGGAGCTCGCCAAACACAACCCTGTCTACGAAGATATCGCTTCGAAGTTCTTCGAGGTCAGCTGGATCTTTGTCTTGTAGGGCCGATGGTCTAATTCTTGCATCACGTAGCACTTCATCTTCATCGCCGATGCCATGACTTACCGCGAGGGTGAGCAGGAGGTCAGTCTCTGGAGCGAGAAAGATGGCCTATACTACGACGCGATCGAGTTCGAGGGCGGTCACACGATGCAGCTGCCTGTCCGCAGCCTGGTTGGGCTCATCCCTCTGTACGCGACGCTCGTCATTGAGCCTGCAACGATCAACCGCTTCCCTGGGTTCAAGAAGCGCTTGGAGTGGTTCACCGAGAACAGGCCAGGGCTCTCGGACCGCAATGTTGCTAACATGAAAGGTACTGTTCATCTGTGACGTGTAAGCAAGCTGCAGCGCTGACTCCATCGTAGTGCGTGGCCGTGGCGAACGAAGGCTGCTCGCCCTCGCCAACAAGGAACGCTTGGTCAGCATCCTCCAGAAGATGTTGGACGAGGACGAGTTCTTCAGCGAGCACGGTATCCGATCGTATGTGGTCTGCCCTCCCCTTGTGTATTTTCGCCTAACATCGTCGTGAAGTCTGTCGAAGAAGCACAAGGATCAGCCGTGGGGCATGGACGTACATGGCCAGCACTACGAGGTCAACTACTGGCCAGGAGATTCGAAGTCTGGTATGTTCGGTGGAAACTCGAATTGGCGCGGCCCGATCTGTATGTCCCCCCTTGACATCCGAGAATTGACGCACTGACGCATCTTCAGGGCTTGCGGTCAATTTCCTCTTGATTGAGAGTCTGCAGCGGTTCTATCAATACTACGGTGATGAGCTGCAGATCGAGTGCCCAACTGGCAGCGGTGATTACATGAACCTCGTTGAGGTCGCAGAAGAGATCCAGCACAGGATCATCCACATTTTCGGTCGCGATGCAGAGGGTCGGCGTGCCACGAACGGTGGGAACCCCAAGCTTGACCGCGACCCACACTTCAGAGACTACGTCTGGTTCCATGAGGTCTGTTTATGTCATGTTCACTTTCTGTAATTCTACTCATCGCGGGTGTATGTAGTTTTTCCATGCCGACGATGGCCGTGGTCTTGGTGCATCACACCAGACTGGCTGGTATGTGTCTCGCGCGCATTACAAGACAACTCTTGACATGCTGCTCAGGTCTGGCCTTGTCGCGTACCATATCCTTCAAAGCGGTGCTACTTGCCGGCTTCCCAGAACCCCGAAGAGTATGTGCGTCCTATTACCCTAGGGCATGATCTGATGTGCTTTTCTTCAGCTCCTCGCAGCCTCGCTCATCACTACTTCGATGTACGTTCTACACCTACATGCATGCCTTCGTGCCTCAGCTTACGACATACCTTCTTCAGGAACACATCGAAGCGCAATCGGAATACGGTGACGAGACGCACTCGCTACGCAGCGCCTACAGTGCCGCAGATCTCAATACCCTAGGTGACATATCACCCGACGCCTTGTAGAGCATAGAAACAGATTGGACAATGTGGTGGATGTATCTCAGTTCCGTGCACAACAGACGTCTGTACCATCATCGTAAACACGTGTCTTCGTAGAACCTCAGCATGTAGCCTTGCATTCGAATTATATCCAATATATTCGCAACATACGAAGTTGACGACGATGTCCTACATTCACGACGAACCCGTTACAACGATGGTCGAGTGAAGCCACGGGCGAAGTAGTGACGGGGATACCAGCCGGTGCCTGGCTCTTCGACCTCGACCTCTCCCCAATCACAACTATCACCTCGGCCTCCTCTGCTTCTACCTCCTTTTCCGTGGGTCTGGGTCTGGGCTTGTACTAGCAGCTGGAGGGCTAAATGCGGCAGGACAAACCTCCCAGTCTCTTAGGAGGCGTACAGCTTCTCTGAACAGCATCTTCCTCGTCCCAGAGAAGACATTTTGATTCTTGTGCAGAGGTACTGTAACCGGGTGCATTGTACCGTAGCCTCGCGTTCTGACATCTCAATGTAGCGCAAGGAGAAGAATGGGGAGCATTGCAAGTAGTACGTACGTAAAGAAACGTCCAGCGGGAAGGAATACGGTAGCATTATTAGTATGCATAGAACACTGAGATCAGATGTCGTTTGTATCGAGGGATATACATAGCAAGCCAGAAATTGTGGGATGCTGAATCGCTGCAATATGTCATATGCAAGGCGATATAGATGGGCGAGACGAGACAAAGCGAGCGATCCTAACGATAGCGATAAACAGTCCAATAATATGTTAAATGGTTGAGGTTTGAAGCATGAGCAGAGCTGGACGTCAACGCCAAGCATGAAACAGAAATTGCAGGCTGCAGAGGAACGCGTAATCAATGCCTTCGCAACATGAGACGAGGTCGTGTAACTCACTGCTCCTGTGTCTCCGTGTTCAAGCCCCGACCTCCTGCTCGACAGGGCTCTTAGCCACCATCAAGATACTCGCCGCCCAGTCCTCGCCCGTCTCTTCCACAGGCAAGTCGATTGACGGCGTAGGTGAGGGTTCCCTCGGTGCTCCCGAAGTGGTCCTACTTACAGGCAGCAGCGAATCACTATCATCCCTCCTTGTCCGCCATGAAGCCACGTCTATGTCGGTCGCGTTGAAGAACGACATCGCCGACTTCGACCTGGTGTGCTGAGAGTAAAGATCCGCGATGGGTGTCTTGGGGGTAGTGCCCGTGGGCGTGACGTACAGCGACGTCGCACATGAGCCGGCGCGGGGGCGAACGTACCGAGGCGAGCCTTCCGAGCTAGTAGGCGACGCTTCGTCGGTGACCACTCTCAGAATGGGAACTTTCATGTCGCCGGCCGAACTAGGACTTGTGTCGGCAGAACCCTGCTCAGTGCTTATCACTGGCATCGCATCGGCAAAGTTCAGTCTGATCGGCGAGGATGAAATGGTCGTTTCCAATTTCGGCGGCTCAATACTCGATAGTGTCCGTGAGTGGCTTGACTGAGGGCAACCTACTTCGACTGCAGGCGATTCTGTCATTAGCGAAAATGACGGTACCGACGCAGCGGCAGGTTTGCTCTGCATATATGCAGACAATGACGGCGCGCTAGCCATCGCCGACTGGGTGGTGCTGACAGGCGTTGACGCACTCCGTACACCAGTCACTTTCTGCAAGAGCAGGTGCAGCGAGGGGCGCTTCGGCCGATGCCATGTCGACGGAGGTGTATTTGTCACAGGCGAGTTGGTGTTCGACGTCGACGGGCTTTCAGACGCAGACCGCAGACCGGGGAACGACAGCAACGCGAAAGACTTGCGCCGCGAGATCGGGGTGGCTGGGGTGCTTCCATGCGTAGAAGGGAATGGCACAGGTGTGGGGGAAGCGGGGGGTTGAGCAGTCGACCCAGGCAGGTTAGTAGAGATTGCGGGCCATCGGGGTATAGCGGGCAGCGATAGATCCAAATCGTCAGAAGGAGAAGGGGCCAAGAAAAACGAGTCTTGCGAGCGTCTGTTCTGGTCTTTCATGTTCATGACCGGTGGGCCGTCGTCCTCTTCATCCACATCCACCGAAGGCCGTCCGCGCGGGGACAGAGGCTCCTCTGAGGTTTCCGACCGAGACGTCAACGATTCCGAAGACGACAGCGGCGGGACGTCTTGCGCCAAGTGCGGGCTGGCTGAGCGCGTCGAGGACGTCGACTGCGGTTCCAATGCGGAAATAAACGAGGCACTGTCGTCCGCGAGAACCACAGGGGACACGGGATTGATGGGCGGAAGAAGCACGACATCAGGCATGATCTGCGCCGTTCGATGTTCCACTGTGGCCGCCAGCCCACTTCCAAGCGTCTGCTCTACGTCCACAGGCGAAGCCTCTGGCGACTCTGCGGGAGTGTGCAGGCTGGACTCTTCCTCTTCGTCATCACTCGTAAATTCATTGGCTTCAACACCGGAGGACGTAGATCCTCGAGCAGATGGATCGGCCGCGGAGTTCTCGCCCATGCTTCCTGTGGATTCGCGTGCCGTAACAAACGTGGCACGAATGTCAAGCACCTCGTCCTCGTCCTCTTCGTTGCTAGCAACTGCAGCTCCGGCGGGGGCCTCGTCCTGTGGTGGTGCCTGAGGGGCAGCACCCAGCCATATGTCTTCGTGTTCGCACAGTACACGGAGCATACCGGGGTTCATGTTCAAGGTGGGCGAGAACAGCAACAGTAGGTTGGCCAACGGCATCTTCGTCTCGACACTTCGAGCGGCTGTTTGCCTGATCAGCTCGATTACAGTATACAGAAGATCCCGATTCTCCCTTGGCATTCGAGAAATAAGCCAAGTAAGAGCCTTGAGAAGAGAATCCGATACAGAGCGCTTCCCCTGGAACCTAGGAACAGCAAGTGTGGATAGGGAGGGCGCCTTATGGAGACCCATCGACGAGCCAGTACGTTGATGCGACGCAGAAGGGTTGATAGACCCGTTAGTAGACGACTCCATGCTCGCCCGGCTCGCTTGATCCTCGGCGGCAAGCGCAGACTCGAAGTATGGGATAAGACTATTAGTCAGGAGAGACTCCGGCACTGTAAACAGTCATTAGACAATGTGAAGAGATCGAATACATAATGCGCTTACGTTCACGTAAATAAGTCTTGAAGATCGACGCAACAGCATGCGGATCGAGTTCGCTAGGATCGCATTCCGTCATATCCCAATCAGCGCCTATGAAGACCGATCATCATGAAGTGCCCATCTACAACAAAAGCAATAAACAATACCTGTGTCGAACTCCGAGCGCAGCTTGGCGACATGAGACGATCGGCCGCTAATCCTAACAAAAAGGTAAGCCGCCTCGACGATGCCGTCAGAACACATCGCACTCACCGGAACAGCCCCTCTTCGCGCACTCCGTACTTCAATAAGTGCTGTGCGCACCGCACAACGAGCGCAGGCAACATCCGCTGCTCCAGCGGCTTCCCTCCTCCCTCTTCCTGAACGACCGTCTTGTCGAGCCCATCGATCGCTGTCTCGGCGACACACGTCTGGAGATCCCGCTTGAACACGAGACCGCCAATGATACTCGCTCCTGACGGCGTCTTCCTCGGCCCTCGCACCCTACGCCCGAGTGTGGGCCCAACCGCGGCAAACGCATCCATGTCCGAGGCAGCCGACGAGGACGTCGCGGACGAGACGCTCGCCGCAGGACCAAACCGCCGTTTCTTCTTCACGATGCCTCTCAACGCAGCGCTCGACTCCTTCGAGAACGTCCGGCCTAGAGCATGGCCTTGGTCTGACGAGGTAACAGACGACAGTGAGGACGATTGCGAGATCACGGATGCCCCACTGGACGGACCACTCGAGGAGCTCAAGCCGCCCCATGCGCGCCCAACACGTTCCACCGCCCGCTTCCCTAGGCCCATCGCGATTCCCGCTGCGGGTGCAAGACCGCCAGTCATGCTCACAGCTGTTTGCCGGAGACTACTCGGCGGCTTGGACTGCGTCGGAAGGACTCTGCTGGGGTGGGTCTGTATCGGGGTATTGCCGGCAGATGCGGACATCCAAGGGGCCAATTTACTGCGAATGTTGCTCCCCGTGCTGTGTTGCGCTCCCGCTGTGTTGAGAGGCGCGATGTAGCCGTTGGCTGCGGCACGGGTAAGCGTCGGGTTGTCGCGGGGAGTGGAGAGCGATGGGTTGGGACCGGCTGCACTGGCGATCTGAGCATGGAACCCAAGGCTCGAGGGCGCACGACCGGTAGTGGGTGTTGCTACGGGCTCAACTATGCTAGTGCGATGACCAGGCCCCACGTTCAGGGACATCGAACGCCTATTGCGGGTCTTGATGGATCCCGAGGGCGACCTCGATGGTCTCGGCTTCGGGCTGCGACTCGAAGTGCGTCTGGTCAACCCCTCATCATCCGCATGCGACGCACTGTCGTCCTCAGAATGATCTCCTGGCCCCTCCTCGACGACATTGAACTCGGCATCCGTGATGAGCGCACTGAGTCGCTTGTTCACCGGGACAATCGTGTGACCAGAATGGCTTGACTCGGCCAAAGAGACTGGACGTGGGGAACGGTTGCCTGCGAGTGCACCTGGACGAATCGTGATATGGGATGTCATAGTTGCATCGCTCTTGCGCCAATCCTCCTTCAGCCGCTCGCGACTTTCTTGGGCCGGCGATGTTGACGCGGACACTGGCGACCGTTGCGTCTCTTTGGGCACAGCCGGGAGAGGTGCATTCGTATCATGGCGTGGCTGTCGCGACGCCTGAACAGTGGCGAGACGCGGCGGCGGATGTGCTTCCTTGGGCGGTGGTGGGGGTGCGCTGCTGAATGCTGGGGCCTGCGGTAACTGGCTCACTGCGGCCTTTTGTCTGCCAAAGACATTCAACTTGTTGGAGGCCGCTTGGAACGCGTGAGGAAGCTTCTTGTTGTGCGAAGCGGGGGAGTCGGCGGCGTGTGAGGCGGCGGTGGTATACGACAGGTCAGACGTAGATGCGCCAGGAAGGACATGATCGTTCGCGTCCCGCTGGTTGCCCTTGCCAATGGTATTAGAGAACATAGCCGTGGGATCCTCAGACTTCTTTCTTCGGCCAAAAGCACGCTTGAAGCGGCCGCCTCCACTGCTTGGTGACGCAGGGCGAGGAGAACTCACCACAGAAGCCGGGGACAAAACCTGACCCATGGAAGTCGTACGCTGGGTGATCGCCTTTGCGAAGAAGCGGTGGCCCTTTGTCGGGAACGACGACGGCAGCGAGTTGTAGACGACAGAGGCCCGAGAGAGATCGGGAACGATATCGGACTGGCTGGAGTCGGAAGGCGGTGCCGAAGGCAGGAGGTCGGAAGGCGCAGTCGAGGAGAGCGAGCTGCTGGAGGACGCATGGGGGTAGGCATCCCTCGGACGTGAGAGGTGAGGATAATGCATGTCTAGCTCAAACGGGCAAACGAAGTGAAGAGCAGATGTGAGAAGAGAGAAAGCAATAAAGTAGACTGAAAGGGCCCCTGCGGCAGGCTATAGAAGAGAGGGAGGGAGGAGGGGACAAAGAGCGCGAGGCGGCCCAAGCCTCGGACCTTGGATGGGAGAGTACAAGGAGATATGGACGCAGATGGTGGAGCGCGAACAACGCGGACAGTGTGAGGCAACCTATGGGCGCGATCAGCGTCAGGACGAGCGGCGGCGGCGGCAGCAACTGCGAGGACGACGCACCAAAGCCTCTGGCCGACGCGAGGTGGGCAGGGTGGTAGTGAGGGAAGGGAGGGCAGCGCGACGGGACGGTGGCCGACGTGGTCCCAGCTCGACGACCAGGACAGATCTCACCCGGCACCAGTCCCTCTGCCGGCACGCCCGGCGCTTGGCACATCACCCGCCGACTCGCCGCCCGGTGTCCGTGCGGGGTGGCGGGAGAGTTCCGGTCTCACCGCCGCGCGCCGTGTCTGGGTTGCCCTGATCTGCCTCCGTCGCCGCCCACACCGCCGGCGCCGCCGTTCGCAGCACACGCCCATGCCCCATCGTGTCCACGCTCCCACCGCAGAATAGGCCAGCGACCCTCTCCTCCGGGGCCCCGCGACATCGCTTCCTGCGCAGCACGCAGATCCACATACTTATGGACAAGCCCTTCTCATTGCGCCGTGGTCGTCGGCCTCTCGAGGTCGCCAAGTCCCCAATAAAGCGCAATATCGAATACGCTCCACATATACATGCAAGCCGTCGCCTTATCCGATGCGTTATGTATTCTATCAACTGAGTATAGTATGCGCGTGCTAGTCTATCCATAGCTAGTCCTTTACAGCCTGTGCCCGACCCATGCGGGATGTTCACCTGCCTGATCATGCCAGCGCAAGGCACCACCGCTCGACCATCCCACAGATCGCGCAGCCGTACTCAAACATCATCCCGACTCATCTGATGCCCCAACGAGCTACCCGCCGAAGCCCCTCGCCTCCCACCCCATACTTATGCCCATCTGTCCGGCAATTGAGCCCAGGAAAGGCACCCGCGCGGACCGCCACGATCACGACAGCAGGAAATCTTTCACCAGCTCATACGTGAAGAAGGACGTCGCAATGCTCGGTGCCACCTTCACTGCAAAGTCGCAGCATGACCACATCCACAACGATACCGCCAAGGTCCGAGAAGCGTCGTCACCGCAGGCAAGCATCAGGCATCATCAAAACGATGGAGTCAGCATGACACTTCCGATGTATGAACCGAGAAGCAAGCCACGCACGTAGGTTCGGCCAGATCCCCCTGTACAAGCCCTTCGGCCCCTCTGTTTGCAGGGTAATCCAGAGCGCGTCCACCGCCCCATTGTACTTCTTCCCGTGCCCGCTCATCCCCGTCACCTGCATCTTCCGGCGCAACACGTCGAACGGGTAGGTGATCGTCTGAGAAATAGAGCCTGCAGAGGGCACGCCCGGTATACACCGTGATGAGCCCGCAGGAGCCTCGCCTCTTGTGTTTCGCACTCACCAGCAAGCGCTCCGCAGAGCAGCTTCCGCGGTATGCTGCTCTTCCCAGGTGGCGTGATGACCCCTCGCAGCGCTTCGTAGGCGGCGAAGTTGATTCCTACCACCGCAGACGATCGGAAGGACGTCCAAGTGCGACGGCCCCGTTAGTTTCTGAACGGAGCACGGCGATATCTCGCGACACGCACCCACGTACGGGGCCACCCCGACGGCCGTCGCAATAATCCCTCGATACAAGGCGCGTACGCCACCTTCTTCGCGGACGACCTTCATCGTCATCCCCCACATCGTTAAATCTTTCGAGCTCAATGGCTTCGGTGCAAGGGGAGACGGTGCGGAGGCTGTGTGGTAACCAGATGCCAACACCGGCTTCACGGATAGGGAGGAGGTGGCGGCCGTCTGAATGGGTATCGAGGCAGTCGCGATGGATAACCGCGATCGCACCAAGTCGAGAGGATATGTAGAGCCTGCGAAGGCGGTTCGATGAACATGTGAACCTAACAGTGGGACCGAGGGTACGCACAGACGGAGGCGATACCAGCAAGCGCACCGGCGCTTAGTCGAATTGGTGTGTCCAGAGGTCTCTCTCCATTGTTTGTGAACCACTACACCTCAATGTGAGTGTCAGTGAAGCTTTTCGCTAAGCAAAGAACGCGTAATTGATGGGAGAGGCCTGTTTTTCCTCATGCGTCGAGGCCGAGCTGGTGGCATGTACGTGTCACCAGGACGCAAGGGGGCGCATCAATCTCAGATCTGAGCTCGGAAGCAGGTCTCTCCGCCAATTCCTAGGGCCCTATGGTATATGCGCAACAATGTCAATTAGAGTAACATACCTTCTTCAACTGCTCGTATGTGGTGAACTGAACAGCGCTATTGTAGTTCAACGGTCAGCATCCGAGAGTATATTGCAGCCGTTCGCATGTAGTGGCACATTTGCGCGCGACATAGCCTTTTTCAATGGCTGCCTTTGGCAGGCGACACGACACGATACCTATTGTGCCGGGTGTATATCTGAGGGCCCATGAGAGGAAAACGGGGCTCGAGTATCCCGGAGTGGTCTCCAAGAAGCTCGGGAGAGGGAAGATGTCCCGGCATCGTGCGCGCAAGTGGGCCACCCCGGGGGAAATGGCTAGATGAGAGGTACGCACCTATAGGGTATTATGCGTATACAGTTGATGCCATTTCCCCTCAGGTAGCCTCGGAATCCCTCCTCCTTCCACATCCGAACCAAGCTCGCCCAGACGCCCTTGTATTGGCCTTCTGCCGTAGGCGATTGCACCTGCCTGTATAATACTTCGCCATCATCGCAACATCGAAGCTCGAAGGATCACGCACTGGATGATCTTGAGTCGTTCCAAGGGGCTGACCACGGTGCGCGAGGCGGCACCGGCAACTCCCCCGGCGATGAAGTACGATGAGAGTTGCGGGCTCAACCAAGGGTCCTTGGGTTTGGCTTCAACAACAGGAGGCCGAACCGCTTCTACGGTGGAGGTCGTCTCGCAGGATGCGGATGCAGATGTCATGGTAGAGGCGATGTAATACAGGGAGGTTGCATAGAGCGAGGAGAGTGTAGAGGTGATGGTGTTGTAGAGGCTAGATATGTGTGAGCGGGGGTGGGACGGTGGGTGGTGGATAGCGGATGAAGCGTGGTGGGGAGGAGGACGGAGGGCTCTGAACGTCAGAGGTGCGGCACTCGGTCGCCCGGTCCCAACGCGCCCGGAAAAGTCGACCCACGTGCCCACGGCCCTTTGACGCGTCTGTGGCGCGATCCCACATCTTTCCCGGGCTTCCCGCTCTTCTTGGATTACAACCACTGCCTGCGAAAGAAGTAAGTCGTCGAGCCTCGCTGGCTGGCGCTGAAATCAGCCAGAGCTCAGCATACCAGGCTACATAAACAATAATGCATTCTGTAACGGTACACACGTAGCCAATCTGTCAGACGGCGACAATTGCCTGAGGTCCGCTGTCCATTTCTACAGCTCGGCGCATAGCCTGAACTCCGTCCTCGAGGCGACTACACACAAATAGAAATCAAGACGGCATGCGCTCCCCTCCGATCTGCCGTACGACTACCTCAACTGGAATGACCAACTGCTCAACAAAGATGCGGCCCAACGTTGGGAACGAGGCGGCATACGACGGGCACAATTGCCTGCGTTGCGTTGCGGAACACGCCTGACCCGTCGGCGCCGGACACTATGCCGCACTGCCTTAGGGTACGCGTCGAGAACCCAGACACGCGCCGCATCGACATCCTTGAGCGAAGCGGGTAGCACACTGACGTTTTCGTGTTGGTGGCCATCAAGCGGATATCCGAAGACCGGAAAACCATACCACAGCCACAGCCGCGATGACGTCTGGTGTGGCACATGTACGGTTTTGTACCTTTTGGAACGTGATAAATGGTGGTGGTCCCCTACTCATTCGATGGAAGGATGTCGCATCCTGCCACCACACTCCTCCCCGGGTGACCAATGAAATAGATGGAGGTGGTAAGGTGGGCCCCAGCCAAACCATCGCGAGCAGGGATTTATTTCACTGGCAGCGCTTTCATCGTTTGGTCCATGGGAGGCATATGCAATCCCACCTCTCAATAGTCTCGTTATAAAAACACTCCGTGACGCGGGGCTCGCTACAAAGCGAACAAGCGGAAGATATCTCCACCTGTGTCGCAGCCTGAATGTTTTCGGACCCGTTGAATATTCTCGTGATTTTCCTGTGGATTGAGATGCATGTCTTCGCACACAAGTGCGATTCACGACACTTTGACGAAAAGATTTAGTTGCGAACGGAATGTTTGTACTGTTCTTGTCTGGGTCCACCCCCTAGCTGAGATATGCTCGCTGCGCTCGCCACTGGAAAAGCTGATTCCGATTCAATACTACAGAGGTACTGCTGGCTGACAAAGTAGAATAAGAGTTCAGCTGTAGACGTCTGTAGACGTTCGCAGAGCAAGTAGGCGCCTTCGAGCGACCGCACCCTCTGCTCGACGAGAGGAAACCTCACAAGCTCCCTCAAAAGATGCAGTAGGCGTCTCTGAATAAATGCGTGAGTGTATTGGCTGAACTTTTTCTTGGTTTTCTGTCGGTTTCCTACGCAACTTTGAGCCCACTGTGTTCCAGGGTGAGATAATAAGAATAACATTCCATGAAGCGATCCACCTGAGCAACAATCTACTAAATGATACACGACAGTCGGCGACAGGAACCAGCCGAGCAAAACCTACATGCGCTACATGCCACGAACGAACGACCGTCGGGTATCCGACCGCGATTGTGCCGGGACCCACTAAGGAGAGCGTGCTAGGGAATACGTCGAAGCCGACAGGAGGGGAGACAGGCAGAACGAGGATCTGGAGAAAAATGCGAACGAGTGGAGTGCGAGCGGTGGCCTCAAGCGACACCCGAAGCAGGGAGAGAAAGAGAGAGATGGATGCATGGACGGGTCCCGAATATGTTGTATATGCAACGATGCTGATAGAGTACGGACAGATTACCAGAGGACGCCAGATACGAGAGTCATGAAGGTCGTAATACACGGTATAGTCAAGGAGTGTGGGCAGTGTGGAGAGAAGTCCCGAGTATAAGGATAATTACCGGAGCAAGTGTCAGGAGATGCAGTGCACGTAGGCGCAGGAGTGAGATAAGCGGCGGTAAGGTCATGCAGGAGGTAGGAGGTATCGGCAGGAGAGGTGGATGACGGGGCGGAGGCGAGCTCATTGCACGTAGAGGGTGACCTGGTTCCCAGGCCGGAACGACTCGAAAGCCATTTGCACGTCCTCCGTGGATCCCAGAGACACCAGATCGCCGTCCTCGTCCTTGTACTTGACGCGCAGCGGACCATCGTCCCGCCGCGGCCCGCACAGCCTGATCTTCTTGCCCACTCGCTCGACGAGCTCGTCGTACTCCGTCACGCGCGGCACCTGGATGACGAAGATATCTTCGTGGAAGTGCACTTTGACCTTGACCGGCGCTGACAATGCTGAAGCAGCCGATGTGACAACCTGGTCACTGTGCTGCGAATGGGACGTGCGCGTACTGGACACACCTGTCAACGACGAATCGCTCGACCCGAAGGGAGTGATGGGGGAGCCACTGCTGTGTGGTGAGTAATCCGAGCTGTCGCCCGTCGACTCGCTTGAACCACTGCCACGCTTGTTCTGGCCTGATCGGTGTCCCCATGGTACAGATGTCGGTAGCGGAGGCGGCGGCATGCTCTGCGGCGGTATGTAGGCCGATGGTTGGCTGGCGCTGCGTGATCGCATTGGCACTGGACCATTGCCATTGATGTGGGGGCTGTTCGAGCGTGACTCTGCTTTGTCATATGTTGACTTGAGCTTCGTCGCACTGTACTGGTTGCGCAAGCTGGCTCTGGGGAGCCCAGAGTCCGCGCCGTTCTCTGGCGCGTAGCTCCCAGGGTTGCGTGATAATGACGGCCTGCCTGATCCATATGGCGAAGCGAAGGTGGCAGATGCAGACGCAGGTCCATGAGTGCTACTGCGTACGCTGCCTGCTGAAGGAAAGCCGCTGAGTTCCGGTCGACGGGCGCCCATCGGCGTGCCTCGCCCTGACGAAGGACGTGACGACGGAGGGTACTCTTCGAATTCGTCGTCAAGATCAAGGTCAAAACCATCGGGAGGCGGGTAGCCTTGAGGTCCGCCATAGCCGTTGCCGTAGGGTGCCCCCGTCGCCCCAGCAGACATCGCAGGGTCGTCTCCAGCAGCGGCGTACGGATGTCGAGACATACGCCCTGGTACAGGACCGGAGTGATAATGCGACACAGGGCTGTAGGCAGTCGACTGGGAGAACGTCGAGTACCCTCTCTCTTCCTGATACGAAGTAGCACGAGCTTGGGAGGAACCGTTGGGACCGTACGACGTCTGCGTCAGGTGAGCTAGCCTCTGGTGAGACCTTCCAGAAGCGCGCCGGTTGGCAACTTCTTGGATGAGACGGTTGAGCTGATTCTCCCACATCCTGAGCTGTTCTTCGTTCCGGCAGCGCAAAGTGAAGTACTCGAGATCGTCATCGCCGCGCCAGAATACGGCAAGGGAGTATTGGCCTGCGAACGGAGTATAAGTTGGGATGTCATGGCAGCGACAAAAAGGAGACGAACCAGCAGATATTTCGGGCTCCACCTTCGTAACGTTGTTCAGGAAAATACGGCCCTTGAGCAGGAGAGGGGTGGTCCGCTTCTTCGAAGATACTGCGCCAGGAAGCGGAGAAATGGGAGAAACAGGCGGCTTCTTGAGAATCGAGTTGCTCTTGCCGACCTTTCGGCCGTTCTGAGGCATGGCGATGTATTCCTTGCAGCAGAGGATGATCTTCTGGAACAGGAAGACATGGTACTCGCGGTCTACAGCGGACTTCGTGACCGTGAATATATCATCAAGGAGAAGTGAGCCGAAGTTGGGCAGTTCGTGTCCTTTCCAATCGTCTACCCGTTGCTTCAGCGCCTCGACAGTTGCTTCGTTCTCTGCCTGACGCTGAGCCTCATTGATCCTATCGGTGACTCGCTTCGCGGCTAAGACGCCTTCTGCTAGCTCCTCTTGATACGGATACTCGGTGCCCTTGACTGCTTTTTGCAAGGACTACGCGAGAGATCACCTGAGCGGGATTCTCGGCAAAGTGCCAGCTACGCTCACCTCCAATAGTAGGGGATACTTGCATATCCTTTGAACTGGCTTAATTAGGAAGGCCGGTAAGTCCGACTTCGCAAGTACGCTGTCGAGCGCCTAATCCGACCATATTGTTAGCATGCGATGCCTGGGCAGTGTCACGCGCTAGAGAGACTGACGGTCAGGTTTTGCATTTCTTGTAGAAGGATGTCCGACGCCGTCGTATAATTGGCACAGTAGGTTCGATATGCCGCAGCGAGGGCTTCTTCCTATTGTTCCGTTCAGGGTTAGCACGAGACAATTCAAACAATGGAACGTCCGTATACGGGACCAAAGGTCACGATCGGTAATCTGGACAACGCACATTCTCATTGAAGGGCATCCCCCAGCTCTGTTCCCCCCATGGTTGCTCTGCCATGCTCTCGAGTCTGATCAGGAACTTCCTCTGGAAGTTCAATAAATCCTTCAAACCGGGGAAAAGTAGATGAATTGTCTCGCTGTCAAGCGCATTCATCTGGGTCGCGGCTTGGGAGTATTTCTGCCAGACGCTGAGCAAGCAGACTACAGGGGCGGGATATTGTGGCGTACCTGCATGACTTCCAGATCTTGTACATATTTTCTCTCCGTCTCGACGAGTTCTCGAACGATGTTGTTGAAGCGTGCACCGCCCTCACTCGTTTCCGCCGTGGCGATGCTATCGCTTGTGAGCGAATCGGTCGATTGTTGTGCAGATGCGAGGGCAGGGGAGGAGGGCGTGGGTTCAATGAAGACGTCTTCCGGTAGCACCCGCACGAGTTGAATGACATTGTGCACGACCTGGCCTGTTGTCTTAGCCGGCGAACGCGAAAGGCTCGGCATAACGTACCTTGACTAGACCATCGGTGGAGTTTCGATCCACGAACTCGGAGAGAGTGAAGCCCTCGCAGCCCTCGATCTCCGGAATTCTCCCAGCAAAAAGCAGGATGGCGCGTTTCTTCGCCTTCTCCGAGTTATCAAAGGAGGCTGGATCCGCGTTCACTTCGATACGTTTGTGGGGATCGGGCAAGAGGTTAAAGAGATAGCAGAGGGGATACCCCAGAACGAAGCAGTCCCAAAGCTGCGTGACGGGGTCGGTAGAGCGCCGCGAAGAGTCCGGCGGGGAGGAGACACTAAGCCATTGACTGAAGTCGCGTACGTGCAGCAGACGAGTGCGGAGGGCAGAGCATTGCTGATAGAGTGAGGTCGACTGCGACGCCGCCTTGTTGAGAAGCGTATTGTTGGCGATGGGCAGGTCGATGGTGGGGGTGGAGGTGGAGATAACAGACTTTTTGCGTCCTGCAGCGGCAGACATGTCGGGGGTCGGCGGCACTGCTTGCTGAGGCGAGCAGGACGGCGGCGAGGGAGAGCGTAGTCGTAAGGGTAACGGATGTGCTTGGGAGATGGAAGCCGGGGGCTGCTCGGTTGGTACACACAACCAACTCCGCCTCATGTTTGGCCCTGTTTGCACCCATCGCACTGTCAATCCCAGTCGTTTATTACGTGATCAAACCGGTTTCCTTTTTCGCCTTTCTGGTCGCTCGCTTCCCACCGCCAATCTCCCATCCAGATCGGTCTCTCATGCTCTCCGCGTCCGCGCCCGCATCGACCCCATCCCACCGAACCGTTTCGTGCAAGTCGCAGGGGCCACACGCAGTTGCCCCCTCGGCCCCTCGAGTTTTTCACGGCCAGCCCGTCCTCCGCTGCCTCTGGACCTAGCTAGATCGACATGGCGAGCACCCGCTTGGCAGCGGGGAGAAGAAATTACCCCCGCCCTCTCGATCACGATCATCCAAGTGCGCGATTCCTCAAGAGGAGCGTCCAGGGAGCTTTGATTGAACTTCCCGCACTAGAAACCGCCTCCAGCATGGCGCCGGCCCACTCTGCGCTCATTGCTCGATTGCTCGTTGCGCTGGTAGTCAGCTCGTTGCGGCCGTTATGCGCAGGTGCAAGCTACCGGCAGTCTGCACCACCGTATAGCGCAGTATGCAGGAAGCTGTGTATTCGTTGACGTGATGGCGAAAGAGTGCTAACAGAACGAATCGCTTTCGTATCTCACGCACCCTTCATCCTGAAGCATGCAGGTACTGTCAGAACCGCGGGGACTTTGCATGGTTTGATCAGCCACCTTCGTCATTGATTATATGAAGACTTTGATACTGCATCTTCGTGGCGTGTCTCAACGTGAAGCTTCCATACCGATCATGAGTGGCCTCGAGGCTATCCGCCGACCGCTGTGACTTACCTCTGCTACGCTCGTGACGGAACATACTCCTGTCAGGGCCGTCATATTGTACAAGTCCAGATTGAAGGGCCTGTCCCTACAAAGCTGTGATTAGTGGCGCGCGACCCTCCGTTCCATCGGTATGCGCTCAGAGCACATCATCGCCCTGACCATCTACGCCCCACAGGAGCACAGTAAAAAGGGGGGCCAGCGAGAACAGTCTAGGAACTTCAAGACGCCTCCCGAACGTTCGCGCTTCCCCTCGTCGTCGCTGATCATGTTTATTGCGAACCGAGATGAGACATCAACCGGTGGGGCCGCTGTGCGTCCCGGCGTCTGCGGACCCCACCCCGACTAGTATTACATACAGCTTAGCTTTCGTGCGCCATCTGTACCAGGGTTCGAGTGAAGGCAATGACAGTACTTACTGTCATTAAGCAGCCTCAAATCAACGGTATAAGGAGTACGCGTAAGTGTCAATTCGTGATTGTCATTATTCGGCGAGTTTATCTTCTGAAGGTTATCACACAGCATACCCCCTTTTGGAGGAACACGCTGTCCTCGACTGTTCTGGAGTCTGGACGCTCTGCGTGATCATCACTCCGTTCAGACTATCCAAGGGGATGGTGCCTGGCTTGTATGTATGTGATCATTGATCTGCTCTGTGACACCCCACGCGGATCCGGAGGCTCCGCGACTCCCGTCTACAACCTGTCGAAGTCGATGCGGAGGTGGTTGTTTGTTTGTAGGAACAGCAAAACGCTACGGCCATAATAAGCACGCCCAAGACGAGATGCAATGAACAGGCGGGAATTATTGTCCTCGGGGGATGAACGAGATGAACAGGAATTGTTGCAATATGTCAGCATAGACTCCTCAGCGTGAGATACGGGAGAGAGTGGGATCCTGGACGCATTACCGAAACCGCTGGGAGTGAGCCAGGGGGACTACCGAGACAGTCCACCGCTGTATGCGTCGGGGTAGTACCCCGACGCATACAGCGTGGAATGTAAATGCATGCTCCGCCACGCATGCACTAGATTTGTCAGGGACAACTTACTGTACAATTCCAACAAACCGTGAAGCTGAGACGCGTTTGGTAAATTCCACTCTGTGTGTTCCCGCACTGCGCACGCCCCGGATGGTACAGGAACGGTAACACCGCGACCAAACCGCGGTGGGCAACTTGAACTTTTGCGTCGACGCCGATAGTAAAACATTGCCATTGATACATCCGGCGACTAAGTTCGCGGAGAAAGTCGGCTGTGGCAGAACGCGTCAACGGACAATTCGTGTGTAGATGCCGTTACTGACAGGTTCGACCCTGAGAACGAGATTAGGGCATAGACACGACGACTTTGAGTTGGGTCTGAAGTAATATCGATGACCGATCGATGACTATCTGTCAATATTCATCGGAACTGTAGATGGAAAAATATATTTCACTTCGTTAGCCACGTATCTTGCGATCACGAAGAGTGGGGCCGTGTAGCATATCTAGTAGTTAGTGGTTGACGAAGCTGGTGAAGTTCAAGGTCAAGGTGACTCACAAGAGCCTCGTTACCCGAGCCTGCCGAAAGTGCGTGACAACGTTGACGTCGACACAGCGGCATGACGGGTAGTAAGCAGCGGAATGCAACCTGAGAGGAAGTTAATACATACCCAGCTACCTTGCGAAAAGCCCTCCTCGGGGCACAAGACGGAGACGGCAGTCACACTTTCATGGCTACGAGCTGTCAACTTGGTGTTCGCATCTCGCAGTTACAATCTCGACATCGTCTTCGAGCTTCTGCAGATGATAAGCTCTGAATGATCATGAGTCAATCAAATCTCAGCCATGCGGAAGCTACACGCTGAATGCGCAGGTGTACACTTACGACTACATATGGAGATACAGGACGTCTTCAAGGGCTATGGGTACGATTACCGTGAGTACTGATGCGAGCCGTTCCCAGCGGGCGTCCCTTCCCTCCAAAATTTTGATGCTTATCGACCTTCTATGTCTGCACGGACGTGCTGCGTACGGTTATGCATGCACAAGGACCTAGATTGCTCATCTCACGCATCAGCAAATCGTCAGCATTGCAAGATGCGAAGTCACCGAAGGTTGGGAGTTTATGCTTCTTATGGAGAGGAGGTATAGAAGCATGTAACCGTGGCAGAGCTGACGCCGCAAATAGACCTTAGGATGAGCGACTCGTCCAAGTCAAGTCACTTGTAGCTAGAGCCGGGACATCTAGCGAACTTTATGATTGATGTCCTTGACATATTATCAGACCAAAAATGCCTCACCCTTGGGCGATGGCCACCATTTTTGAACAGCAAAGAAGAGAGGCTACTTGATTGCTGAGCGTGGCCAGAAGTACGAAACGTTCAATGAAACCCAGGAGTGTCGAAGGTCCCAGACCTCGTGTGGACCCACTTTCACTTGCATAACCGAGGGCACAGCTACACACACTCGGGGAGTCAAAGCATAGTCAAAGCGACAGAGTATTTGGCAGAATGGACTCGGGGTTGCTCTGTCAACGTTAGGATATGGCCCGGGGCAAGGCGTGTCGCAGTGGCGATGAGTGGCTGCAGGGCACGGGCGCCAAAATACCCAAAAGAGAACACCGGGCGGCGGGGAGGGCGCGTAAGGCCCCCTGAAGACTCTAACCACCATCTGTGTTCCTCCGGGCAAGACCCATGGCACCCATTCGTTCCGCGAACCGTCGTGCACAACGCGATCATAGTCAACAGCAGTCCATCACCCAACCCGACCCAAACCATGACCCGTCGCAGGACATTTTCATCGACCCCATGATGGGCACTGCCCTCCAAATCTATGTCGAGAAGGACGTCGAGGACAGGGACACCATTGTCGAACTCATTGTGGTATGTCGCATCTTCTTGGCGAAGAGGCGCATACACCGTGTCAATGCCCACAAATGTGGGACGATTTGTATGTCTTTGTCGATGACACGGTTGGGAACGCGTCTCGGGCACACCTTGCGGAGCAGGGGAATGCTGACGCTCTTCTTACAGACCCATGGCGGAATAGTATCTCCTGGGTATAGCGGTGTCCCATATATCCTTGGTACGTGTCTGCATTCTTCCAGAGCGCGCGATTGTTAGCCTGTGGCGCTGTGCCGTGCATGCCCTGTTCTGTAGACGTATATTGACTGTGCTCTCTTATACGAAGTGCATCCACATAAGGAGTCTGGTCAGAGTCTATACCGCCAGTACGCAGGCAAGAAGGGAAAGATTGTCCTCAGCGCCAGGTGGGCGATTGAGTGCGTCAACACGGGTCAGTTGCAGACGTTCCACAACAACTGGGCAGGGTGCAAGGTGACGGGACAAGAACAGTGCGTCTGTTACGGCCGAGCGACATTGTGAACGTACTGAGCCATTTGCTCACAGAGTCATACCCGATGTCCGCCATGTTCAGCCACCACCACCGCCTCCGCCGCCGGAGCCCATGATGACTGGGCCAACCCCAGAAGAACTGGTACATCACATGCAACAGCAGCCTCCTCCGCCCCCACACCCTACTCATCCGCCGTCAGTTCTTGACCCCCACACACAACATCCACCGCCTATTCCCCCGCCTATATCTGCATCTGCCACCGACCCTCTCGTCCACCACGCGCAGCATCCGTTTGCTTATGCAGTCTATCCCCCTCCCCCCATGCATCCGCCGACTGCTGCTCCTCCTCAGTCGTGGCAGGCCGCGAATGGTATTGCACCTTCGCAAACCCATATGCAACCTCCCCCTCCCCCTCCTCCACACATGATGGCACACGACCCCTACAGAGATGGACAGGCTCCGTGGGGAGGGCCATACCAACCACCTCCACCTCCGCCTCCGCCTCATCCAAGTACTATGGTTGCCCCTCCGCCACCACCTCCAGAGTATGACTACAGGTACAGAGACGATCAACGCCCTTGGGTTCCTCAGCCAGAGTATTACCAACCGCCGGTAAGTGTTGACTGTCTCTATGTATGGCCATAGCGTCACCAGCGATCACCCGTAGTATGAGCCTCCAGCGTATCCTGAGCAAGACGCGTACATGGAAGAGGCCGCACCACCACCTCCCGAAACGTCACCAGATGCTGCTGCTGTCGCGGCAGCAGCAGCAGTAGCGGCAACGGTAGTTCCAGCAGAAGCAGAGCCTTCAGGAGACAAATCCAGGGGTAGGAAGCGGAATAGGGTACATGTAAGGCCACCCCCGGGGCGTACGAACATTTCTATTGACAGGCTTTCAGCCACAACCCGCTCCCCCTGCCTCGACGTTAGTCGCGAATCGTCGTAACCCTCCGGCTCGTTCACCTACGCCTCCATCGCGCGTGATCAAGAGTACCTATGGTGGCAATTTATTCACTTCGGATGACGTCATGTACCTCAAAAGGTACATCGATTACTGCCAGGAGCAAGGGTTGGTTCTCAGGTGAGGCGAATGTTGTATTTCACCATGGCGGCTGTATTAACACCCTGTGTCCAGCCTGCGAGAAATCTGCGAGCGGGTTGCTGTCAGGGTGTGTCTTCTTTCTCTCTCACTAGTCGCGCGTCTTACCCAGCCTTCTGTGCGCTCAGGCTCCCCATCATACGTACGTCTTTCGTCTTCTGCTCTTCGCTTGTATCTGACCTCCGCATAGATTCTACTCGTGGCGCCGATACTGCAACAAGCACCAAATTCGGTTGGGAGGGTACGCCATGGACGTGTCAGAGGCAGACGAAGGACACGGGGAACATGACCCACAGCAGGAACAGGAGCAACCAGCAGATGGGCCACCATCGCAGGAGATGGCAGATGTTCAGCAGCAGCAACAGCATATACCTATACCTGGCGCTGCGCCCGGAACTATCGCAGCTGCGAAGCGTGCGGCCGCAGCAGATGTCAATCGAACACGATCGCCGACGCCGCCGCGCGCGCTTTTCCGAAGCACAACGGGGAAGGGCGTCGCATTCACTGACGAAGACGTGATGTTCCTCGTGCGCTTCTTCGAGTATCGGAACCGGACAATGGGCGGGAAGGTTGACATGGTGACGTTCTGGAAGGACGTGGCCACAAAGGTAAGCCCATCCTTGGAACCTGGACACTACTAGCGTCCGCCGCGCTGGGCTCGTAGCTTGTACTCAATGCTATGTGCTTCTCTTCTAGGCGCCGCACCACTCCCGCGCTTCGTGGATGAAGTTCTATCGTAGACACAAACATGAAATTCACCATGAGACTGGGGACGACCCCTTGCCCGCGCGTCCGGAGAAGAAGATGCGGTATAGCGCGCATGACGATGTTTTGCTTGCCAAGTTCTTCTACCAGAAGCCTGAAGGCACGTCCGACCGGGTCTTCCAGGATTTCGGCCGCTTGGTGAGTACCGCTCCATTGTCCTGTGCGTTTTATGTGTGTTGATGCGGCTGGATGCAGTATCCGCATCATCCGTGGAAGGGCTGGCAGGAGCATCACCGCATACACAAAGCGAAGATTGACCACTTGATCGAGCAGCTAGGACGAGGGGAGAACATTGATGTAGCACCAGACGAGTAGAAGATCACCTATAATGCTTGCGTGTATTGTTATTATTTTCTAACTTCGACCGCTTGTGTAGACTAAGACTTGACGTCGGTCTCAAACCCGTGTATGCCGCCTGCAAACTGCCAACGATAAGTCGCTATGTATGCCTTGCGAGCGTGCCGACATCAGATATACGTAGGCCACGATCGTCCACTCTGCACGCGTCGATGAAAGGCTGGCGGTCGCGGTCCTCCTGTGGGACGATATCACGCGGTAGGCCCGACCGACCGATAGTCACTAGCGCAGTACGCGCAGCTTGGTGCAGGCCAGTCTCCTGCCCATCCACTCTGGCGAGGTAGGGGGCCCGTGTCGATGGTTCAATTCAATGCT
>KE504153.1:356232-372735 GCA_000344655.2 Fomitopsis schrenkii
TCTGTGACACTCGATGGGCGATCGTTGAGTTGCGCTGGTTTGTTGATGTCGTCTTGTAGCGGTAATCGAGTTGGACGATGATAGGGAATGTGGGGGCCGAGTTGGACGGCCTTGACGCGAGGAAACGAGGGTGAATTAGGAGGGGGCGGGTAGGTAGATGGGCTCCGATAAGCGGGCGCCTAACGGAGATGGTGGTGGTACGAGGTCAAGGAGCGATGAGGACCCGCAGTACACTGTAGCATTGACCTATTCTAGCGACACGGGGCCCCCTACCTCCCGAAGGCGGATGGGCAGGAGACTGGTTTCTGATGGTCATCCGGCCTCGCCTCCGCCCAACATCGCCATTCAATAATTTAGGTACGCTCAGAATGTGGTGGATGATATGCGTTTCTGACAGCATATGATGGTCGGTAGTGGTGACGGAGGCAGCTGATCAGGGCATAATAGCCCGGTGGCTGAGCGCGCTTAGCTGTGGCTTTCCACGCGCGTCTGAACTGTGGCTTTACATATCACAACGCCATGCCAGCCGGTGTGCGCAAGCTCGAGTACCTCACTCAGGCACAAGTTGACCAGGTATTATTATCATTGCGTTACCTTCATCCGCTTATTCCAGCAACTTCATTCTGATACATTGTGAAACAAAGTTCCGAACGGATGGGTAAGATCACGCCCGTATTTTCTGTGCCAGTGTCTCTGACGTCTTCTGATAGGTATCTACGCCTGCCCGCCTTCTTGAACACGGAGGACGTGGATGCGCTGCTGACGCGTTCCAAGCAACTCATTGACGGCTTCAGTCTCGAGGATCATCCATTGGTGCGTTCGTTTCAGCACGACTACTTGACGCCCCTTATCTAGCGAGTTACCAGACGAAGTTCACGACTGGAGAGGGTAATCATGTTGGCGACGACTATTTTCTCACCTCTGGCGACAAGATACGTTACTTTCTCGAAGAGGACGCTGTCACGGACGGAAAGCTGAACAGACCAAAGGAGAAGGCGGTTAACAAGGTCGGGCATGGTGGGTGGCGGCGTGCTACTCAATTCCGGCCTTTCTCAACTACTCTCAAAGGTCTGCACGAGCTCGACCCCGCGTTCCGTAGGGTCACCTTGGAGAACGAAGCCATGAAAGCGGTCGTCCGTGACCTGCAGGTCCACCACGATCCTGTGGGTAAGTACGACGGCTTGCCACAGACTCGTCAATTGACCCCTTGAACGTGTAGCACTCCAATCAATGGTAATTTGCAAGCAACCTCACATAGGTGGCGAAGGTGCGTACAAGAAACCGATACTCCCAGCCTCATCCAACTCCGTTTCGCCCGCCTCCAGTTGGGGAACACAACGACTCGTACGTGCTAGCCTCCCACCCCCTTTTCCGCGGGAAAATCTGACACCGTCGGGCCTCCACCCACAGTACGTTCCTGGTAAGTCGCAGACCCTCTGTTTCTCGATCTACCAATACCAACGTACGCCCCGGGCCCTCAGTACACCGACCCGCCCTCTGCGATCGGCTTCTGGATCGCGCTTGAGAAGTGTACGCCCGAGAACGGCGCGCTCTCGTTCCTCCCCGGCTCGCACCTCACCGCACCGATCACGAAGCGCTTCGTGCGCAAGCCCGAGGGCGGGACGGGCTTCGAGGCCCTCGTCCCGCTCGCGCAGGCCCCACACGCTCCCGAGGGTAAATACATCTTGGAGGCGTGTATGCCCGGTGCGTACCCCTTCTCATCATCACTGCGTGCGGCACGTCGGTTGACGGGGATCTGGCGCTGCAGGCGACATGGTGCTTATTCATGGCAGCGTGCTGCACAAGTCCGAGAAGAACTTGAGCCCGTATACCCGCTACGCATACACGTTCCATATGATCGAGTCCCCGCCGTATGCACGATATGACGAGAAGAACTGGCTACAGCCCACGCCGGAGACGCCGTTTCCGCATATTTTGGATATGCCGAATCCGTCTGTTGTCCCGATCGGTGCGTGAAACACGGCGAAGACTCCGAAGGGCCACTGTCGGATTGGGTCGTATAAGGAAGAGTGGCGTACGCTTACAGTGTACAAAGTGTGTGCTATATTTGTAAGAGTAGATTCTAGTTGTCGAGACGTGTCCAGGGATACACAAGATTTTGCCACGGCTTTGCTTCTTTCTCGCTCTCATATGCCCCTTACTTGTGTATAGAGTGTGCCAGTTCAAGCAAACCTCGGCAAGAGCACCTCGACATTCGCGCTCTCCAGAATCTTCTCCGGCGTCAGCGCCCCAAGCTCGTCAATCAGGGCAGGCAAGAACGTCCCACTCCCGCACACATCCTGCCTCGCCGCAGCATACTCCGACGCTACCGTCAGCGCGAGCACGCTGGACGCCAAGCCAAAACACATCAGCCACCGCTCCTCCCCGCCCATCAACACGAAAGAGGCACTCACCCGGCGGCAGCAGCGACGAGCATGTCCCCCCTCACGAGCAGCCCATCATCCGTCGGCACCTCCGCCGCCTCCAGCCGCGCCGCGGCGCAGAACGTCGCGACGGATGTGCCGACCATGCACCCGGAGCCGGTGATCTCGCCGAGCAGCCTGTGCCCGTTCGAGCACCGGATGACGACGGTCCCGTCGGAGACGTAGTCTTGTACGCCGGTGAGGACGACGATGCAGCCTGCGTATGGCGATAATCACGGTCTATACTTGCAGGATGAGGGTGGCAGTGGGGACGGGGACGTACGCTCTTTGCGGGCGAGCTGCGCGACGAAGGCGACAGGGTCCTCGAAGCCCTGCCCTACGCTGTCGACGCCTTTTGATTTGACCTAGCGGCACGCAGTATTCGTGGTTAGGGTCTGTCTCAAGTCTGTCTGTCTGACAGGTGAGGCGTTACATACCTCGGTGGACTTGGCGATCGCGGCGAGCTCGCCTGCGTTGCCTTTGATCACGGTAGCTTGCCAAGTGTTTAATAGATCTATGTATCGCCGCGGTGCCATCAGCGCATGCTCTGCACGTTGCGATCTCCCCTGATCTCCCTCACCATCAGCAGACGTCTGGCGGTAGCACGAAGCGCCCACCCCGACGGGGTCAAACACGACAGGCTTTCGGTTGATGTTCGCCCACCGTCCTGCGGCCCCATCTGAGCCACCGACCTCTGCGCCGCACCAGCGCCTACGCACCAGCAGCGAGCATCCCGTCTAGGTTCTGGATGGTGCCAAAATTGATGAGCAGGCCGCCGATCGCGTGGCTCAGGTCCTCCATTTCCTGAGGTGCGGTAGCCATGATGGGCGACGCGCCCAGCGCGAGCGTCGCATTGGCCGACTGGGTTGTCACCACCGTGTTCGTGATCTACCAGCACAGGGTACCGGGTCGGTGTCCGTGTACGCGGGCCGGGAAACGGGATGCGCACCTGCTGCACCAAGGGACCGTGCCTCCGCACGGCGGGGATGAGCGACGCGACTTGTTCCTTGATTTTTTCCGACGTGTAGACGGCGCCCGGAAGAGAGAAAATGGAGGGCGAGACCGCTGTGAAGGTGCGGATGATGGATGCGAGTCTGGCGGCGGCGGCCTTTGGCTCCGGCGACGCTACGATGTCGCTGACGACGGCTAGACCATCGAGTGCATGACCCGTCGCCGAGACAGACCCATGCAGGCAGTGGAGGGCATTGGTGGACTTCACACCACCTGGGGCGCGATCGTCAAGTCAGCACGCAAGGGGTCTAGATGACACTCACCTATAGCGACAGCCTTGACCTGCGTGCCGTCCAACTCCTTCAGCATATCGCCCAGCCCTCGCACGCCCACAATCGCACTCAGGTTCTTCTTGGTCTGCGTTGTCCACGCAGGACCGACGCCGACGTAGTCTGCCCCGTCCTTGACCGCCTGCCGTACGTGCTCGGAGGTGTTGCAGGTCACGCCGATGATGGCGTTCTCCGGGAGGAGCCTACGAGCCACGGCAATGGGCATATCGGTCTGACCGATGTGCACGCCGTCGGCCCCCATGGCGAGGGCGATGTCGAGGCGGTCGTTGATCAGGATGGGAACGTTGTACTTGCGGCATATTTCTTTGGAGCGGCGGGCGATTTGAAGGAACTGTGGGCGGATTTGGTGTGAGAGGAAGCAAGACTTGGATACAGAAAACGGGGACGCACCTCGCCCGTCTCCGCGGTCTTCTCTCGTATCTGTACAAGAGTTACACCGCCCTGCAACGACTGTACAAGGTCTCAGAGTGATCATAGGGAGAAGAATATGGAAATACTTCTTCGAGAGACTCATAGTAGTCCTTGGATATATGTACCAATCAGAGGGGGTGAATGCTATACTTTTGGTCGATACGCGCACCTTTCCCGGTGGCAGGAGCTCTCTGCCGGTAACAAGGTATAGAGAGTAATCGACAGTGGGCTTCGAGGCCGTCATGTTGTATATGTAGCCGGATGCACCACGGGGAGCGTCTTGAGTAGATGCTCAGCCAGGGTCCGTCTGATAGTCCGGGGCCTCGCGCGATGAAAAGACAAATGTCTGCGTTGCGCGTCGGGCGATGGCTTGGGCGTATATTAGCGCACAGACACACTCGGAGAGGCGCTGGACGTCGGCGCATACCAATCACGATATCGATACTGTACATATGGAACGGCCCATCCGCTAATTTCCCATAATATTGCTCGCCCCTTACCGGAGGGACCACGGCTACAATACAAATACACCCTATAGTGCCAGCCTACTACCGTACAGTACACTACAGTACAATCTACAGTATGTCCATGGTCGATGATACCACACGAGAAACTCCAGAGACTCCCAAACCGCATCGTGAATGGTTCGTCACAATCCACAAGTCCTCACAGATCACCACCCAAACACCTCCACCTGGCACTCCACCCCGCCCACACTCCGCGCGCGCTCCTCCCTCGCGCTGAACTGCCTCACTGTCCTGGCGACGTCCTCGCCGAGCGCACGGGGCCCGCACACGCCCACGAACACGCCGCTCGGACCGCTGCGTGCCTCCCCTCCCCTCGGCGTATACGCGTCCGACGCTTTGTGCAGCTCCAGCGTGCGGTCGACCACGCCCGAGAGGAGGCTAGCGATGGGCGGCCGCCCCGCGCGCACGGACACGCCTGGCGGGAGGAAGCGCGCAGTCGGGGAGACCTTCGGGTCCGGCGAAGTCGAGGCGCGTGTATGGAATAGTTGTATGCGCAGCTGGGTGCCCGTGAGGCGAGTATTGCGGAGGAGCCGAGTGAATGTGGGCAGCATAGGGTCAAGTGCAGCTAGCAAGACAGGAGTACGATGTCAGCGTCACCATGGCTGTATCGAGGAAGTGCACGTACAAACATCCTGGACGCTCCAGACAAGACTGATGGACCTCACGCGGCTCGCGCCATGAGATGTGTCCCGCAGCAGCTCCTCCGCAATAGCGAGTGGATACGATATCCCACCTCCACCCGCAACGAGAAGCGCAGCGGCATAGCTAGCGATATCAGCATGGCCGGGTCCACCTATGGCACGTCAATTCCAACCTCTAAAAGCATCCTGAGCGCACGCACCAAACGGCCCATCAACGAGCACCCGGACCCGCGGGCTGCCCCCTCCCGCCTCACAATACTCCGCCTTCCTCGCCAGCTCCATCAACTTCCCTCCCCACTGCCCCACGCTCTTGCACAGGAGCACCACGCCCTCGCTCTCCTCGCTATCCGCGCAGGACGCGATCGTGAACGGGTGGCTCTCCGCCCAGCCCCACCAGCCCATGCCCGCCGCGAGCACCTTCACGCGCACGTGCTGCCCCGCGCGCCAGCCCGCGCCGAGCGTCGGGATCGTCACGCGGACGGTGCCGAGCGCGGGGACGGCGCGGAGGTGCGCGGAGGTGAGGCGCGTCTGCGCGAGCCGCAGGAGGCGGTCGAAGAGGTAGAACGCGAGGGCGGCGACGACGTAGGGCGTGGTGCTGCGTTCGTGGAGGGCAGTCTGCGGGTATGGCTGGTCAGTTGCTGCAAGCGTGCGTACATGGGGGTGGTACTTACCGCGGGTAGGATGATGATGGCGGCGAGGACATGTGAGAAGTAAAATAATGGATAGAGGATCTCACGAAATGCCTGGAGTGAGAGGAAGAATAGCATGTCGACACAGACTAGTCCCACAAAGCCCCAGATAGTGTTTGTCGTGAGGTTCTCAGACAGCGTGCCTTTGATGTGCCAGAGGTACACTGAAGCGTTCGCGATTGGTCAACAGGTCAAAGGCATCTGTCAAGTAAAACACTCACAGAATCCGATAGAATGAACGTTGACGGCAAGGAATAGGAAGCGACCAACGAACCGGTGCAAGAAGTTCAGCTGCACGAGTTGAGCCCGCAGTTGGTGGCGATGTCAATAAGATACACACACCTTCTCGTACCCCCTGCCCAGCAACA
Source organism: Fomitopsis schrenkii (assembly GCA_000344655.2). NCBI lineage: Eukaryota > Fungi > Basidiomycota > Agaricomycetes > Polyporales > Fomitopsidaceae > Fomitopsis > Fomitopsis schrenkii. Next base: position 362,593 of record KE504153.1, read on the forward strand.
CTCCTAGTAAGTTGTTCTTTGTGCCTAACAGGAACGCTACCGGAAGCTGACTCGCACCGACCCAACCCGCAGGGATGTACTGCACAAACGGGTTCCCGCCGTCAAGCCCCACGAACAGCATGAGTACAGCGTAGCCAAAGAGGAGCAGGGCCCTGCCAACAGAACAGCCCGGGCGCAGGGTGGCGCAGAGCCATGCGTTCATCGTAGGAAACATAGACGACCACGCAGGCATATGCGCTGGAGGGCGCCGTTGAGAGCGGCGGGCCACCAGGCCGCGACCCGAGTCGCCATCGTCCGTCACGGTCGTCGGGCTGGTGGCGGCGGGGCGACTCTTCTCGAAGTTCACGCGCCGCGATTGCGGCGGAGCGTACCGCCGTGCGGCGAAGCTCCGCTCGGAGAAGTCGTAAACGTCGCTTTCTTTCGGCGAGGAGGATGGGGAGCGAGAGTATCGCGTGTGGCGACCTGTTGCGCCAGCACGGAGGAAGAGCCCTTCGGACCAGGCGGACAGGCGGAGAAGGCGGGTTACGGCGCGGGGAAGGGCGAGGAGGAGGAAGAGAGCGGCGACGCCTAGCAGGATGACGTCCGCAAGCAAGTAGAGGTTGCTGGGCAGGAGTGTCTCGTCGCTGGTCGCGTCGTAGGCGGCGGCGTAGGAAGTCGTTGTGACAGAGCCTGCTGCAGTTGACGTAGTCTGAGCGGACGCGGGGGACATGGTGAGGTAGCAAGGAAAGGAGGCTAGGTAGTAAGCAAAGAGGATTGGATGACGTGGGGCGTAGACTGGATGGGCGAGTGCCCGCACGCGAGCCCGGCGAGGTGTTGGGCGTTGACGTTGAGGCTAGCGTGAATATAAACAGACGGAGGACCACTGCCGCACAACGCGACAGGCACGTTCAAATAGCTGGGGTGGGAGATCTCATCTCAAAATACGAATGCACCTTTTGTCCCATAGAAAGCCGTATTTTCACGGAGCTCAGTCGAGACGGACATGAGACAACGCATCGCACACGATCGCCATGCCACGCCAATCGAGTACTGCGAAGCATTTTCGGTAATTGAAGGCGATAGTACCGGCAAAGCATGGTTGCATACGGTGAAAACGTAAGGTGTTGGTTCGTGGAAGACTCATCGACTCCGAGAAGGGGGCCTGGGAGAGGAGGCGCTGTATGTATGAAGAACACGAGGCGCCACCATGGCTCTCATACTTCAAGTTAGGCGCTGTAGCCTTTCGGAGCCGGGCCGCACGCGGCACATGGCATTGGCACTACAAGTAACACCGTGTAACACCATCTTGTCGTGATAGTGTACGCTTCCATCGGAGGGCCGTTATGTATGTTCTTTGAAAATAAGGAACCGTCGTTGTATGTTGGGGCCGGGGCAGCAGGTGGCAAAGTAATATTCCCAGAATGGACTCTCTCTGGGCTGAGTTCGGGACTTGTCGAGCGCAGCCACCACATCTGAAAGTATGGCAAGCAAATGTGAGCAGCCTCGTTTTTTGTCACGGACGTGACAGATCGTGATCCGATCTGTGAGATCGTGATTTCCATCTGCGGGATCGGACTTCCCGATCTCCCCACAAGCGACGCGCGTCGCGACTCATTCCCGCACCGCCCTGCACGGCGTACTGCCCACCGTCTACTCACTATCCCTGTCGCGCTGCCACGTCAAGGCCGTTCTCCCATTGCAGACGCACCGGAGTGCGCCACCCGATCTTCCCTAATTGCCACGCATGGCGACTTGTTCGCGCACTGCCCTCTACATGATCCTGCTGTCACGATTCCCCTACTGCGACCAAGTTGTGACTCACAGGTAAATGCCCAACTGTTGACGTTTTCTCGCTACCCCTGATACAGTCGATTTAGACCCATAGCACCGGGTGTTCGTGCCGAATGGGCGCAAAGTCGTGTGGGAGAATACACTGGCAGTCCGTCGGACGGTACAACTGCGGGGAATCGTGAGTGGAGAGCCTGCTGATTGTTCCACTCATCGAGCACTGATACAGAAGACTTGGGTATGGATTGATCTCGCTGCTAGCAATGGAGGTTCGCTCGAAAACCTCGCTCGAACATCATTGTCTCTCGACGCGGAACACGACACTCCATAGCTAGAATATTGGGTGGCATTCGAGACCACTTGTCCCGCCACGGACAGCTTCAGACAAAACGGTAAGACAAGTGTGGAGGTGCTGGGGTGAGACGGTGGAGATAGGCGAGACGGACGAGATGCGGTACGTTCAAGTTCTCCTACGATAAATGTCTGCGAAGGTGTCGCCAATGTCGTCGCGTCTCTACCAGCTGGTGCATGTACTGCCTCCACGTGCACACTTCGGTGAGGGTATCGCAGCCTGGTGTCTGCTCTGTGGGTGTCCCCGCATCAGGGTCATACCAATCATTCCAGGGTTAATCTGTGCCAGAGCAACTGTCGTTGTGTAGAGTCATGTAGTCCACAATGAGCGAGACAATGTTAGATCATGAAATATCAGTGTGTACTATGCAGAAGAACGAATGTAGGGATTGTTCAAAAGGTATACGTAGGAGTGCAAATTAGGGTGAGACGGCGAGGACTGGGTATGATATAGCCTTGGTGAAGATACGTTATGGTACTTGCTGGTGACCGTCCATTAGGGTATGAAATTGGTAAAGATGGGAGCATGAGGCTAGTCTTCGTCTCGATAATTCGGGAGTTCGAAGAACTTGCAGAACACGTTGCAGATGTGGTCCCGCTGGAAGTTGTGATGGGTATCTGACAGATTACCCTTGCTGAACAAATCACGACCGAGCGAACTGAGGAGTAAGGTTGAGTGACCCGGATCAAACGACATGAATAGAAAGCTGGGCATACGGGTCCGTGATAATCTGAGGGTCGGAGAGCAATGTATCGCCCCCTGCCCGTTTGGAATAAGCCTAAATCCCTTCGTGGAACCACAAACGAAGGCGCACCTTGGAAGTCCGCAGTGAAGGCCTGACCCTCGGTGTACCAGTACTGGAAGTGCTGACAGAACGTCAAGAATTCGCCACGCTTGAAGTTATCGGTCGCCAAGTCCTTCTCGTGTGTGAAGCGGTGTTGAGCGGTGTTATTGTTGATATACTTCCTCCATAGACCATTGACGTCGGGTGTGATCAGTTCTTCCACGAGGTATACTTGTTTGTCTGTAGGACTTTCATCGTGGCTATTGGTGACCGCGAGCCCAGTACGAACGTAGCGGAACCGTGGGACCTTCCAAGGGCATGACGTGTTCCGCTTGTGCTCATACTGTGCTATATAGTCATAAACTGCCTCGAGGAGAGCAGATGCCCACACGGTTGCGAGTGCATCAACTACCAATTGCCCAACCTGGTCTTGGACATGCCGTCCTGCTACACCGGTGACCGAGTCGCCAGTGGCAGTGAAGTCACGTGGCTGCTTGAGAGCGACTCGTCCTTCCGGCGACGCCTCATTGAAAGGACAAGGGTCAATGCGACCACGTCGCATCGACTTGAAGCTTCCGGACTGGAGAGAGTGGCTGGTATTATAGAACATATTAGCCACGATTGGACGTGCTCCGCTCATCCAGCTGAAGAACCCATCCGATACTGTAACGTCCAATGGGCCGTCGACGAGGTCCTGATATGACTTGGCGGGGCAGTCGTAGTAGAGTATAGGCACTGACACCGCACCAACATCAGCAAAAAGGGAAAATCTGTGTAAGGCCCTGTAGGCGCAGGCGGCTTAATCCATGGCTCCCACGGTCTGACAGAGCAAGGCATGGCATGACATATGCCTACCCATATGTGGTATTTTCGACTTTGAGTCAATGCAAGATAATGCAAGACATCGACAGATGATTATATATACATCAATGAATGTAGAAACCTCACGAGAGATATAGCCTCCATCCATTGTATACTAGACTGCCCCGCAGGCCACTGAAAATTTTACCGGGACGGTCGAGTAGGCACCGGCATACATCGCACAAGCGCTGACCGGGAAGGGCGGGCGTTGACGTCAGGGCTCATGGCGATGACGTAGTTAGTATCCTTTCGCGGGCTCTGATACTTTCTCTTGTTTGTTGTCTGTGCTCAGGTTCCCGGGCTACCCGTCTTTGAAATTTGAGGTCGGGCACGCATATATAGGAAGGCCGACACCATCAAGTCGGTCTCCCTCTTTATCTCAAACCCCGATCTCCTATTCGACAAATGTGCAGACACGCGACGCAAATTGATGCATACGGTGGTGAGTCTCTGCTCGTCAACATCATGAGCTCTCGATGCTCATCTATTACACTGGTTTCACTCTCTCGCACGCACATGCAACGCGCGCGAGATTTGCCCCAAATCAGCCAGCCAATGGCAGTTGCTTATTCTATCAAGCCTCGGCACCGGGCGCTCTCAGGCTCTCGCGCAACGTCCGCGCTGTCACACTGTAGGTACTTATCTCCTTCAACGATCTTAGAGGCCTGTAGGTAAGTGCACTTGCTGACCCCATGTATGCGCATATACTGATGACTGCTTACCATGCTAAGAGGCGGAAAAGGTACGTACGAAATGCCCCGTGTCCCAGTGGCTCGTAGCGCGAGAGCGACACAACTGTGGTACACCTCGAGCTCGCAGGTATTAGCCTGAGTGCTGTCACAACCATCCTCTTCCTCCCTTCTCCTCCTCGCCGGCATCAGCACTGACGGCGCGCAGCTCCCGAAGCTTATGGACCAGGAGTGCCAGCTCTGCGACCCGCTAGACAACAAGCCTCAACATCGCCCTGTAATGTGACCTCACCTCCGTCGCCCAGAAGACCGGCGTAGTAACACTACTGGAGGCCTGCACCGGGACAGGCGAGGCATCTATGCGCTCAGTGAGTAGACTGTCAATGTTCCACGTCGAATCTGAGCCCCACCCTCCAACAAGGTCCGACTGTTGTACGACTGTGCCTCGCCAACAGCACGGCTGGTGGTTCCGAGGCAAGCGGGACCTTGAGACACCTCGGTACATTGCTTCTCCCTTCACATGCGTGAGCTGTCTCATCCAGGTTCTGCAGGAGTCCCGTCGGGCTCATCAACCCCACGTTCTGTGCGCACACAGCAAGGCGAACCTTGCCCCTGGCAGCATCTCGTCTCGGTTAGGCTGTGGTCGCTTTAACGTTGGCGCGATCATGCAGTTTGCGAGAGCTTGTCTCTGTACGGACCGTACCCAGTACTCTGCGTGTATCATTATTCGAATAAATATAAAACAATTGTCCAGTTTAAACATGACTGAGGTGCATGGTGACTAACCCCCAATGAACACCCAGTACGTGCCATTGGCTCTCTTTCATTAACACATGTCATCGTTCGAGGCATTGCCCGGCATGCCAAGTTAGTTGCTGGCAAGGGAAACTCCCAAACAATCCCCGGCCGGATGACGTATGTGCCTTGCAAGTGCCTGGCATGTAACTGATGTCATCTGCAAAGGTGAGTTCTAGCACACGCTATTAGCTACCATTGGGCAGCTTCTATCATACAGAGCAATCCGAGACTTACAGGTAGTCTTAGCTAGGCTAAGATGGCTGAATATATTGTATTGCAGAGGGAAGGGACAAGCCTCCAAGGCTCGCCCTTGCCCCGCCAAAATTGTATACTAATACATGTCTAGTCGTCTAATCTATGGTTATATATTGATTTCCCCTTTTTGGTGATGAACTGTAACAATGTCGTATGTAAGCCTACAATCACTGCGGAACATGCAGAACATTCGACAGAGAAGGGTACTCAACGGAATTTGAGTATATCTTTCTCCTTCGGCTCCCGCTGCCCAGAGAGGACACGCTGAACACGTTCCAGCGAAGATCTGGGTAGTTGACTTGGCGCATCTTGAGTCTGGGAATGTTCGCTGTCTTGCAGACCTGGGGATGAATTGCGCAGACGCTTCGTGGCTCGGTGGCGCAAATCTGTGTCTGAGTCACGATCTGCAGCCTGAGCTGGCTCAAAAACATCCTGACATACGTACATTGTGAGATGATTGGTCAGATAGGCGTAAGCATAGGGCTAGAAGACATACCTGTTCAGCCACAGAAATGGTGACCGTAGGGGTTGCGTTTCGTTCAGCCTCAGGTTCCATAAGCAAATCGTCACCCCTTCTCCGCTTTCTGGCTTGACCCAGGTAGAGGGGTCGTGGATGTGGCCTCACTGGACGGTTTCTTGTTGACCCAGATACTTGGGATCCAGCATCACTTGGCTCCTCGTGGCTTTCGGTTGGCAAGACAACGGATTTCGTGGATGTAGGCTATCAACAGAGACTTGTGAGCATGGATAGAATGGTGGAACATTGATAGATGATATATAGAATACCTGACTGAACGCCGTGCTAGGAACATCTGGTGAACTCGGACATTCCTTGGTCTTTGCAGATAGCGATTGTGCAGTTTTGAGCACCTCTGAGCCAACGACTGCTTGAACCACAACATCGCTAGAGCTGCGGCCTTTCTTCGCTTTGCCATGGGGGGCAGTGCAAAGCTCCTTGATAGGGTGGTCGTCAACATCAAGGTCACACTTCTTCGAGTCTAGTAGCGCTGTGATGTGCTCTACTTCGAGATGATGTCCATGGTACTCCTGTAACCAGTCCGCTTGGAATGCATGTACAATGAGCCTCATCAAGTTTTGCTTGTTGATATTCATCGGAATGTTCTGCAGTGTCTTGGCCTGCACGAGGAAATTTACGAGGCTTCTCAGAATATGTGACAACTTACAGGACTTGGAAGCAGACATACCATCAATACACGCGGATTCACGCGACCACGCTCAGCAACCACCAGCCGCATGTTTAGAACCACGGTTTCCTCCATGCCGCTTGCAGCACGTGAGCGAAGCAGCTCCCGTACTTCCTTGTATCTTTCGTGTGCATCTGGGAACCGGAATGCAGATGGCACCGGAACAATGAGGTCAGGCATGATGAATGGCTGGCCCTGGCCAGCAGGTCCCCTAGCACGTCCACGAGGGAAGAGATCTTGATGTGCCTCATGGGTTGAACTGGAGCTCGAGCGCCGCCCAGGGTGAGATAGCGGCCCGGGCAATGGTGGCGGTGGCATAAGAGCCCGGGAGTGAACAGTTGGTAAAGCCTGTACGCTCGACTGGTTGCCTACATGGACATGTCATGTTGTACGTCAGCTGCCCTGTCAATATAGAATACGAGAGTCCGAGGTGCTTACCACGTTGTGCCGCTGAAACCTGCTTTTGAATCCGACCGTGGTCTACTACGGACGAACTTGCAATGGGCTGATCTGAACCATGATGACCTGATGATTTGAGGGCCATCAATACAATCACATATGCATGACCTAGAAGTAACTCACTGGAGCTTGGAATATGTGAGCGCGAAGAACCTGTAGCAACCACATTCAAGTTGGATTTGCCCCTTGCGCTGGACTCGGAGGCGACTCGGAAGCGTTCATAGCATTTTGGACAGACATTGATGCGATTGACAACTGAGACTGACCCGGAACGAGTCCCAGCTGTGCTCCCCTGAGGTTCTGAAACTAGACTCTTCATGCGTACTGGTTTCAGCGAAGAAGGGGTGACAAGTCGGTTACATTTCGAATATTCGCAAGGCACCGGTGGCATTGAGCGATTAGAGGAAATTCTTGACAAGCCAGGCATGAAGGAGAAAGTAGGGGGATGCGTGCCATCAACCTCAATGGTGGAATGGAAGTCATTAGTAGGTTGATTATGAGGCATAATGTAGTAGGATGAGGAGAAAGCCTGAGACGAGTGAGAGAGTAGCGTAGAAATAGCGTCGGAGGAGAATAGAGAATGTTGAGGGATACAAATCCTCAGGCAATGTCCGAGGAAATGGTGGCATAACTCCGAACAAGTCACGCATCACACTGAGTTGCAAATGTAACACACTGCGGGGTACCTATGCCAACGTAGTTCGAAGACAAGCAATGCACACATTCCCCATAGAACCTGTTCGTAAAATCAGAAATAGTCCAAGCCAATTCCATGACCATCCGCCGTCTCGTCATCTTCAACATCTGATAACTCTACTTCTATGATTGGTTCATCCTCGCCAGTACCATCCTCTTCATCCTCCAGTAAGACTTCAACCTCGAGGGTGGTATCACATCAGGAAAAACCTCATTTACATATTTAGACTTCTGCTAGATATTATCAACTCAATTCAACTCTCCTCTGCATAAATAACATTAAGTACCTCAATAAGTAAATTATGGAACTTTAAGCTATGTTTACACTGCTTGAGAAATTGGCCTATCTCTATTTTGATGAAATAGACCAAAATGGTAACTCAGTCATAGGCAAAGCTTTTCATTCTACTCGTTTGAACTCTCAGCCTGTGAACATTCCAGGGCCATTAGCATGAATGTTATCCACAAATGCATTGCAGTACTGAAAGAATACATGATCATTAATATGATGACAGGCGTAGATAACAGGCAGATGTGTCAGCTCATGGTCCGGGAGGTGGTAGAAGTCATCAGTACAGTAACAATTCGTAACGGGGGATGCATTCACGCTGTATGTACAGGTGGTCCATTGCCAGTGGTGGAGAGTCAAGGTGTTCGTGTCCTGTGTTGTGGGTTAGGTCGCCATAGGTCGCCTCGAAGCGGAAAGAAATCACTTTCTTCGGAAATCTGGTGATTTCGGTAAGATCAAGATCTTCGGAGTGTTCCAGTACGGGTACATGTGCTTTTGGGCTCTCCTGGTTTTCTAGTATAGTAGCAATCTATCTAGCCTTTTCTCTGAGATATTTTGGCTTTGACCCCAGGAGGGCACTTGCTTGAGAAAAAACTAGATTCTGTCGTGAGGAACAACCAGGTGTGACAGAACAGAAGTGCTTCCGTCTACTTTAGGAAGGTGTGACCTGGGTCCTCCGCCAATCGATGCGCGCTAACGCTGGGTAAAGGAGCAGAAGTGCGTGACACCTCGTGGCTGCCAATGTTTTCACAATAGCAGCACTGAACGACACATTCATAAGCACAAAATATTCACCACGATACCTGAGACCATGAGCGATTGAATGCCGCTCATAGCGCCGGAGACGTGACCCATAGAAAGCAATCATACACGGGTCTCGATCGTCTGGGTAAAGGACCCGCAGTACTTTTTTTTTTTTTTTTTTTTCATTCCACATGTTTACGGCCCGTATCTCTACGATACATGCAGGCACAATAACTACGGCGAAAATCAGTCCTAGGACCCTAGTACGCCTCGCGGCTACCTGCTCAAGCGGAGCCCGTGTTGCCCTCTTGCAACCCTGGGGCGAATCGTAAGGCATCGTACACTAAAAGTAGGTAAGGAAAAACTGCGACCATCAGCTAAGGGAAAGTCCGAGCCCAAGGTGAGCCACCAAACACATCACGCGCAGCAGGTGCAACTCCCCCCAAGACCGGCCTCGCCCGTCGCGGCCATAGCAACCTGTCATCCTGGTCTTCTATCGTAGGCCCCCCTCGGGGACGTCGGGGTGAGGGGCTTATGCCGTGTCGGAACAGCGAGCGTGAGGGGAAGGTGGGTACGTAACTTCGCATATCTCTCCGTCGTATCCGTCGGGCCGCTTCTGGCACTTGTTTTCATCATCTGTTGTTTCTCCTGACCGATTTGGCACGCAGGGGGCAAGCCTATGGGCGGCGCCGAAGCGCCTCCTGACTGGGTGCGATTGTCGGTGTCGCTCGCGTTAGGTTCCCTGTGTCCACATTCCGGACCCTCGGCGGCCAGAGCTCCTCCGCGGTGCGGTGAGTATTAACCTCTTGCCTAGCCTCTCCTCCAATGCAACGCCTCCGCCTCAGCTCTCCTTGGTTTTCTTCTCGCCACCCCGTGCCTCAGAATACGATTTATCCCAGGGGCCACAGGCGCCCCGGAGCTTACATTCCGCAGTAAAGCATCCCGGACTCAACGGAGTCTCCCGGGAGAGTGGGCGGGGGCTAGGGCACGTTACTGAGGGAAGGGGATCGTGATGGATAACGGTGCCGCCGGGACTCGGTGGAGTCTCCCCGACGACTGGACCAGGGCTAGGGCGCCTTGAGCCCCACAGGCCGTACCAGGCTGCCGACGCTGCGTTTAAAGCGCCCGCGGTACTATTCGTGCTCAGCAGAGAGGTTTCTTACCCCAGGACACGTCTGTGCCCCTTGTAGCTTGCGGTTGGTACGATCGTCCAGGTCCTTCGTAGGATGGAAAGAAGAGTTGGA
>KE504153.1:376337-414363 GCA_000344655.2 Fomitopsis schrenkii
TATACACACTTAGAGTAATCCAGACTTAATCCATTGTACACACTTAGAGTAATCCAGACTTAATCCATTGTACACACTTAGAGTAATCCAGACTTGATCCTCTGTACACACTTAGAGTAATCCAGACTTAATCCTCTGTACACACTTAGGGATGATCCAATACCGAGCAATTGTATACACTTAGGGATGATCCAGTACTAATCTAGCCTTAGGCAAATCGGGGCTAATCCCCTCTTACCACCACTTGGACAATCAGTACGGATGGGGACAGGGGACAGAAGATCTACATGAACAGCCTCTGAAATGATATGTAGTGTACACAATGACGAAACGAAGAAGAGCTCATGTGCACATGTACACGCCACCATCACTCCCCAAGGGAACCATCACGGTCGTTCATCGTGGTCGACATCTAAGGGAGACTATGTCAGGGGAGGACGGCCATGTCGGTTCGACTCACTGTCGAGTAATCCCACTTCTCTGTATGGTCCCGACGCGTCGTGGCAAACACGGATGCACTCTGCTTACTGAGGGTGGCAAACATATCACCCTTCTTCAAGGCATATGCTCGCGCACCGACAGACAACAAGGGGTTCATTGCACAGGCCTGCCATGCCCGCGACATATTGCTGAAGCCGAGAACGAGTCTCTTGAACTCGGCATGGAGCTTATTGATCTCCTCGTTGACGCGAGCCAGGTCAGCCCGCGCGCGGAACCATTGCACACGGTCCACTACGATTTATAGGTCAGTACAGCTGTTCAGATGTGGTACATGATACTACCTTCAAGTTGCCATGCATCTGCCTCTGCACTGGTCGTCCACGGAGGTACGACCGTCCAGATCCATGCTTGTTCCTCACGGCTGTCGCCCTGCTCTCGAGGCTTCCGCCAATTCTTGCTCTTGAGGTCCGTCTCGATGTTTATCGGGCGAAGAATGTCAGTGGCTATCCCTTCACTCAAATGGAGGAGACGGTCTCTATTGTAGTTGTAGAGACCAGCGAGTACCCGTGTCCGTGCAGCCGCATTGGTCACAAGCTTCTGAGAACGAGTGTTGTCCTTCTGACCCCGCGCATGCCGCTGCTTCTCGGCGAGGAACGCGCCTTGATGGTTGAGCGATTCCTTCACAGCGGTCAGTAGGTCAAACGCACAGCCGTTCCGGATGCGTCGCTCGAATACAGCGAGGGCCTCGAGGCCTAGAGTCTTGCGTTCTGACAGCGAAAAGTCAGAGGGGATTCCGAGGGGCTCTTCTTCAGGTGCCGTAGTGTCATCGATGTCGTCAATGTCGTCATCGTCTCCTGAGGAGCCGGCATCGGACTCCGAGTCACTGGACAGACCTTCGCGACTCGAAGTACCAAGCCTGGAAAGGAGGGACGTCTGGAGCTCACGCAGCTTCGCAAGCTCCCGGCACAATGTCCGTCGCTCGCTAGTCACCGCTGTATCTCCGTCGTCATCGTCTGGCTTGGCCGACCGACGCTTCAGCTTCGCCCGTAGTTCGTATCTAGGTCTCTGTGAGTACTTGATCGTAGGCAGAGTCTGTAACATACTGCTGCCTCTCAAGCTCCAATGCCTTATGGAAGTAGGCTGTCGTGCCATGGGGGACTTTCTTAGCCGCGGCAGCAGTGTAGTTCCCCTTGGGTTTGATCTCCATATTAACGAGTTCTTCATAGACTTTACCAGCACTGGGAACTGACTGAATGTCAGTGTCGGCCCCGGAAGTAGGTATGCACGGACATACCTTTGCTCTCGTCGAGCATGTACACACTCTGCAGTGGCTCTTTAGTTTTTCTCTTGCGCTTCTTCGATGCAGCGCGATGCTTTGCACCCTGCACGGCTTGCTGGGGTGAAGTCGATGGTAGACTGGCTTCTAATCGCTCCCACTCCGCAACCTTGTTTCCAGCGAGCTTTGTGAGCGCGTCGAAGAGCGAAGACTTGTGTTCTTGAAGCGCGAAAGCTTCCCGAAGCTTTCGAGCAAGGAATGATCCTGCGAGTCTGATCAGACCGGAAGTACGGCACGAGCTGCATCACATACCTGCAGACTCCATCTTCCGCCAGTTCCAGTAGTTGTGGATGGCGTTGAGAGCATCGTGTCGATGACCGACACTCATCTCGCGCGTACTGAGACCGGCCTGGTTGTGCTCGGCCCAGGGATGTTCAACAGTCTCCCCATGAGTGAGACCGGCTCCCCAGGTATAGCACAGCGCATACACGATCTGGCAAATCTCGCGATGGGCGAGAGCGTGCAACTTGGGTAGAAGAAGAAGAAGCCGGTCGAGTAGGGGAAGGAGGTGAGGAAATCGTTCTTCAAACCGTTTCCTTAGGTTGATGCCGTAGATGCACGCGACGTCGTAGGTGAAAATGAAATGGAGGAGTTCATCCATACCCTCGAGGGCGCCGGCCAGTGCGAAATCCATGTGTCCATACCTGTATAATTGCATGAGCGGGCTTCTCGTCGATGTGACAAAGCACTCGCCTCTCGCCTTTCTGCAGGTCCACCATCGCACCCGGACGGAAGCAGCCATGCCGGATACAGATGACGGCAACGACCCCACTGACTTCTAGGTGACGAAACTTGCCGGGACGCTGCGCGCGCCCCACTTTGAATCCGCTGCAGGTCTCCGGCTTCACATACATTAAAGCACGACCCGCGAACTATTACATAGTCACTCACCGGGGTTTCCGACTCGATACCCTCAAGGTATGACTTCAGCTTTGCAGGATCGACGAAGAAGCCCTTCCCCTCACTCAAGCTGAAATCATCCGGATCGTCCCGTTTGTGTTTCTTCTGCAAGCCGTGATTCCCATCGCCGCCAAGCTCGCATGCATGAATGTACCTGCGCCGCAATGTAGTGGTCACCGAACGGTCACTCAAAGTAGGGGAACCACTCACGAGAGATGCGCCGGGGTCGCTTTCCAATCCGACGGCATGTTGAAGCCTGGCCACGGACAAGCAAAGCACGGTACTGTGATGGTTGGTCGTCGATTCGGTAAGATGAGCCCGTGGTGGAGGCCAGCGCGTTTTTCGGCGCTGAGATGCTGCCACAATCGCCCTGCGACGTTGAACTCCCGGTAGCGATTCTGAAGAGTATTCAGTACTTGACGACCCTTACAATTGAGTAATACACACCTTCACGGAACGCGTTCCCGAGTTGTCGGTGAGGCGTCGTAAGGCTTCGAAGTAGTCGTATGCGCCTTTCTTGGACGCGAGGAAATGAAGATCCCACTGGCGGAGAACGTCGAAAGTGAAGGCGCTCTCCGGTCGTTTCAGAGTGGCCGGGAAAAGCCCAGCGCGAAGGAGCTGAGACACAGTGTCACCATGGCCAGGGCAGCGACACTCGTGGATGGGGATACAATGGATGCCGTTGGTATGAGTGACTGTGTAATTGATAGGAGTTGCAGGAGCACCAAGCAAGGGACACCTGGCACCGTTGTGACCGAGGTATAATATCTGGCCAATGTCGCTAAGGTCCCTTCGTTCTAGGAATCGGCCGTTCCACTCGTCCACCCAGTGGAACGGGAGGCGACCGTGCCCTGTGACGATGCACCGCCGACATTCGAGCGGTGACTGTAGGCAGTCCCGGCAGTGCAGGGTAGCGTTCACCTCGCCGCAAGCGCAAGCTGCACCGAGGCCTTCGGGAACCTCAGCGGCGAGGATGTCTTCTTGGATGCTCGACAGTCGTGGTCGCCACTCCTCCAGCACTTTCGATATGCCATTCTGCACCACCGACGTCAGCGCTGGCGTCATTCGCGGGCGGCATATTGACATTTGCTCACTTTCACGGTACGCTTTTGCGCGGAGTCTGTGGAGGCCTCCGGCGACCCGTCTGGCACTGGTGTGTTCTTATCCGTCTCATCCTCGGCCGTCTGTGAGGGAGTTCCCGCCGCACGGGGTCGTTTCTGCGCAGGAATGGGGTCGGAGCGATGGATGATGCGACTAGATGCATACGCCCGCTGTCCAACAGGAACAGTGAGGCTTTGTGTGACAGATACAGCGGGGGGTAGTATAGCTCCAGTCTCAACCAGAGGTCGCTTGGGTCGGCGAGAGCGGCCGCTCATCGCGGTCAGACGCGGAGAAGAGGTGGGGCAAGGCTTCAAAGCCGGACGGTTGAGTGTAGTAACGAAATACAAGCAAGGTGACTATTCCGCTGAACCACGCAGCACGGCGCCGCCGGTACGAGGTGGAGACTAGCCGTCAGCGCCGAGAATTCTGATGTACGGTTGTTCAATTTCTCCCCTTCCCGATTGCTCGCTACTCCGACGCGCCTCGAACGCCTCCATCGCGTATCTCGCTACAGCATGAAACAAGATAGTGAGCACAGATTCAGCCCCATACTCGCAAAAGAACGTACCGTTGAAGATTGATGAGATTGTTGCTTGGCAGCGGGCTCGTTCGTTGCGACAGAACGGCCGCGGCGCGCCACATTGCTCCCGAGGGGCTGTCGGCCCCCGGGTTCGTACGACGGCAGGGTATGTTGGGGAAGGTGCGCGGTCCGTGGGCTTGAGGACAGGCCTTGGCGTACGGACGCGACTGCGAATCAAACCTGAGGTGAGGATACGCGGAGGTAGGGCAAGGTCCTGCTCACCGGGCGGCCCTCCGACAATGCGGTTGCGCTCCAAGTAGTAGTCGAAAGGCTCCATGATGCAGAGACGATCGCGCCGCCACATATGATAGTAGGCATTGTTCGCGAGCTGGAAGATGTGCGGTGGAAGAGGTGTCTTGCTCGGGGATGTGTCGCGGTATGAGGCAGCGTACTTGTGCAGAGGCATGGACGCCCGAGACGACGTCTACACTGTCAGGATCAGCCTACACGCAACCTCAAACAGTCTTAGACGACGTACACCGTGAGGAAGGACGTCGTCATCGCGAGATCGGCAGCGATCCACGGCGGTGATCCACGGGGGGAGGGGTCAACAGCAGCTCGACCACGGGTTACCCCACGGGAGCATGCTGGTCAGCGAGGGCGAGCCGGCTCTATAGCCTAAGCCCGCGCACTCGCGCTTGAAGGAGGCACGCAACGACGAGGGAGAGAGTGGAGTACGGGAGCGCAAAGGCGGCGACGGCGAGACGACGGGGAGAGCGACAGCGACGACGAGAGGAATAAGGTTCAGCTGAGCAACTGCTTAGCAAACGCTCAGCAGTGGCTGAGCCATTACTAATCCGATTCCCGCGCCACGCGCCTGAACCGTGGGGAACGGCTTATCCCGAAGTTCAACTTGATTCTCTTCCAATCTCCTTCCTCCCCGCTCTCATCCCCACCCTCAACGCTCTCGCACTCCTCGCCCTCGCCGGTCGCGGCGGCGCCTGCCTCAACCTCGCTCTTTCCTTTCCGTCGGAGTGCGCGCCAAGGGTATAGACCCGCGGTTGTCCCTCCTCGACCCGATCGTGCGCGATAGGAGAGTAATCTCCTATTGCCCGATCGTCTTGCACTTCGACGCCGTTGCGAAACGACTGGACCTGGCACGTCTGACCCAGGTACGCATCAATGAGGGCTTCCGTTCGCGTATCGAGTTCTAACTGGTGCCATCGCCGCGTTGCGCAGTCACAATCTGGCCGTGTTGTGCTTCGGGCAAGGTATGTATTGCGCATCGATATCTCGTCTCAAACACACTAACCCTGTCGGATCCATCTATATCGGCTTTTGCACATACCGATCTCGTGAAGGAGGTTTCGACACCGCGAGTCGTGAGTCCGATCGCGTTTCGCTGCGCAACGATGTTTCTAATCGTGTCGATCGCTCGTTTCTGCGGCGGCACAGAGTCTACCCAAGTGCCATCTCTTCTGCCCGACATTGCACCTCGCCGCCCAACCCGCGATCACCCCGACGATGTCTTCTCCGCGTGATGAGGGTGTGCGCGGCCCCGTGTTGCGTGAAACCCCAGAACTCTTCGGTAAGCACATTGTCCCCACACACTGCTTCCGGAGTGCGAGCGCTCACACTCGCACGCAGAATCTCGCGATAGTGTTCTTCGGTGGAATGATGGAGGACTCGCGGCCGAGTGGTCTATGAGGTCGGATGCCGTCGTCACTACTGCAAATGCCGGCTGGATGCCCGCGTTCCCTGTGGCGGACCCGGGGAATATTCATACTCGAAGGGATGGGCGTTGGGGCCCGCAGGAATTCACTCTCTGGCCGCAGTTATACGATCCCCGCGTAATTCATCACGCCTGCATTCCGACTGGGGGAGGACGGCTCGCCCGGGAATACAACGTTCCTGTGTCACTTTACGATCCTGTAGACGAGTCGAAATGGTCCCTCGTCGACGACTGTGGAGTGCCCGACCTTGGGTGCCTTGAACCCGACTATCTCGACACGCTGCGGGGCGCTATCCTCGCGGTTGTCCATCAGTTCGCTGACCACAGTAAATCCGGCTCTGAGAAAATGGCGTGGGGACGCCACCTCAGCCTCACCATCCGGCAAGGGCTGGACCGCCTCGCTATACTTCCTTCGTGGCGATCTCACACCATCGCTCTGGCCGCGCACCTTCAGCGACTGGCCCTCGAGCTGTATGGGATGATTATTCTCGTCGACGTCGTACAAGCCCGGATCGAAGATCCCGCATTCCGGGCTGCGTCGATGCTCAGCGTCCGCGGTGTCTTCACGAGCAAGGCAGCAGAGGCACAAAACTTCTTCCGTATTGGCCTCCCATATTGGTTCATTCAACCCCTTACGACTACCGTTCGCGTGCGCAACCTCACCATCCCCGTCCCCGTATCATCTAAGTTAGAGGAGGCCAAGATGCGGCCCGCACTCTTCAGCGGGCCTGGCGACATGGCAGGTGTCGTGCAAAATCCAGGCCTGTGGCCGTTCAAGATGCAGGAGGTCGCCGAGAACACTTTGCTGGTGGCTGGGCTGCCGCCGTTGCCACGAGATGAGCCCGCCTCCCGGGGTGATCAACCGGCCTCGATCGCCGAACCGGCAGCTAAAAAGCCTCGGACTGTCCCCACGACCAGCGACCGCGGCCAAAGTTCCAAAAAGGGTTCGACCAGCCGCCGCAAAGCGCGGAATCGCCGAGCCCTTCGTCCTGACGACCCGCCTCCGACCTCTGTGTCGTCTTCCTCCAATGTGCCGTCTCCGTTGCCGCACGCATCCATCCGCTTCCAGTTGCCGAAGCTCTGTGAAGTACCTGAGGCCTGGGCTGACGCACTTGCCCGCGTCGGGACGCTACCCACGCCTCGCGTCGCCTCCGTCTACTACTGGCCGCCGCCCTTCTGGTTTGAGATAGGCGGAGAGAAAGTAAAACGATTTAGTCATAACTACGTCCGCATTCGAGCCTTTTGCCGGCAGCGTCTACTCGACTCTACACTGGGCGCGCAGCCGTTGCGCATTGCCGAATGGCGCGATGCGCTCTGGGGTGACTATGCGGTCGCGCCCGAAGATGGGGAGCGCATCGCTCCGGCTACACATCGCCGGGATCAGCAGCAGCGCGTCCGCGCTCTATTCGCCAACACTGCCGGGCTCCGCACCTACGAGGAGTTGCAGAAAGTACGCTGGGGAGACCGGGTGTTGGACCTCGACAGCGTGAACACGCCAGAAGTCCGTGCCCAGATCCTGTGGGAGGTACATGAAGTGAACTGGAGATGCGAGTTTCGTGAACTCGACGCAGTCATGACCGGTTCGCGTATGTGGAATCAGGACTTACGGTGGGAGCGGGAAGCGCATGTCTGTCGCGTCTGGAGCACCACGGCGTCGGGACTGCGTGTTGTTCCGGACTGGGAGCATGGGCGGATTGCGGCCGGAGAATGGCACTCCCCTCCTCATCCTCAATGGATCAATGCGGCCCTCCTACTCGAGCACTTCGTCGACGTCATGCGCCGCTGGCCGGGGCTGCCCGAGCAGCTGAAGACCATGCCTGCAAGCGTGATAGGGGATGAGGATGTCTTCATGGGGTGCCAAAAACTCGCGGTCAGATTCTACGTTCGATGCTTTGTAGATACATTCCATCGACTGCCCATTCCTCCTGCTGTGCTACCTCCCAACTTCCCATAGTCGATGTATACGTGGTAGCGTGTGGCTTGCTCTCGTCGAACATTGTTTGTACTTATATGCGATACATACACGATCCGTCGCGCTTGAAGTTCAGCAGTACTTTGTTTGTCATGTCTGCTGACAGGCTAGATTGCGATGCAAGCAATGCTCACATCCGCGAATAGGTCCAGAAAAGGTATGTGCCACACTTGAGGTTTATGGAGAATTGATGCACTCGCGTGGTTTTTGCCCTATAGTGCCGAGTGGCTTGTCTGTATTTAAAGTGGTCGTCTCGTCCCCGACACGGCAGACTCGACCGACTTTCGCACCGGCATGTCGAACATAGACAAGGGTATACGTGCCATCCTACGGGACCATCTCCCGCCTAGGTTGCTGCTTCGGGGCGGTCTGCTACCGTGCGCCACGGAGCCCGCGGTTCGCCATATACCTGTCGCAAGCTTGGGTCAAACGAAGACGCATGCATTAGGCACCGTCTATGGAATGGTCAGTACACAATTTGTCAGATTGTTATACGACTAATGTGCTCTGTAGTGCCCTCTACCGGACGGGCGCAAGTGTGTGAACCACCTGAAGCCTGGTACACGCCAAATGAGCGACGATGATTTCAAGCGCGTACGTCGCGCTTGCCTGGACTTGAACCTACCCATGATCCGCGGCGAGCCCGGTGTGATGTATGTCGGGCCTGAGCACGATATACCCGACTCGAAGCGGGCGCGTTCGCCTGAAACGGTCGTCAAGGATGCAATCGTATATATCAAAGTGAGCATTCGCGTCCTATTGATCCGCTAATACTGAAATTGTTTCAGGATGGTGCGGATCCCATCGAGATCCCCTTAGTGTGCGTTGCACGTGGCCCTCTCGTCGAGGTCGTATTCCGCCAGCCAATCGCCTGCGACGTGCTCAACCTCAATTTCGGAGAGAAGAAAAACGATTATCAACTCTACAACGCGCAGATTGGGGAGTTTGTCGAATGGCCTCGACCCTATGAGAAGTTTTACATCCCTGCCGACGACGTGCTCATCTACAAGCAGCGCGACGTCGAGGACTGCCCCGGATTAGAAGAACGTGCCTACGGAGAGGATGGGGATCCGCCGCTGCCTTCCCTCTTCGAGCACATCGTCGCAAGTTCACCGGTGGCACCAGCACGCTCCTGGACCGATGCGTCTTCCTCCGCGCTTGTCTTGCGCTCCGGGAATGCTTACGGGTCTTTGGAACCGCTGTCGCCCGCTACGTCGGCTGTTTCAACGCCGACGCGACGTACCGCCAAGAAGCCCCCAATCGAGCTAGCTCCCGCAGGCTCAGCGAGCACATCTACCGGGCAGAAAAGGAAGCGCACCGCGGAGGCCGCACCGCAGCAGCCCGCTAAGAAGAAGTGGTACCGGGAGGAGACAGAGGATGACGTGTGGCTGGTGGTATATCACGATGTTATTATGTTGATGTAGTCCGCTCGTAGCTCACGCGTACTGGATACTTGATCAGCCTGTTGACGTCCTATGTGTATGTCGCTTGGAGAATTTGTCAGATCCCGGTTCTTCTAAGAGCCAATCTCATGTCCCTTACTTCCTAGGTGATCGGGAGACCTTGTGCCTCCACCAGATCGCGATGTGCTCGCAGATCCATCTTCCGAGCTCGATCGTGAACGTTGCCGCCAGCCAAGTTGCGAAGTCGTTGGGGCGGCAAATCCATGCGGATGAAACCCTGCTGCAATGGTACGCTCTGGGCTTCTCATAATAATCTACTACTCATGGTATGCTTAGGGCCGCATACACCGTCCCGAGCCCGACACACGGCGGTAAGCGATCCGCGCCTCCCTCGAAGCGAGACGTTGCTGAATCTTTGCCTACATATACATTACAGCGGGCTTTGAGTTGCGCACGCACCCGCTCTTCGACTTGTCTACCGATTACGCGCAACTTCCGCTCACTCGACTATGTCCGACGCTCACCCACTCGCTGCTCAGCAACCTACTGCCCTGCCCGCTGCCGTGGAGGTGCCCGCTCAACAGCCTGCCGTCCAGCCCGTCGCTCAGCAGGCAGCCATCCAGCCCGTTGCTCAGCAGCCCGCCATACAGTCCATCGCGGGGCAGCCTGCCGACCAGCCCGCGGTTCATTCCCACGTCGCGACGCCGCCCGCTGGTCAACAACCCACTGTGCAGTCCGCCTCCATTGAGCCTGCTTCTGTGCCCCCCGCCGCCGTTCTACCCGCCGCCGTTCTACCCGCCGCCGTTCTACCCGCCGCCGTTCTACCCGCCGCTGCTCCACCCGCCACCGTTCTGCCCGCCACCGTTCTACCCGCCGCCGTTCTACCCGCCGCCGTTCTACCCGCCGCTGTTCTGTCCGCCGACGTACAGCCTGCTGCCATCCAGCCGGTTGCTCAGCAACTCGCCGCTCAGCCCGCCGCCCAGCACGTCAGTGCGGGGGAACCTGTTGTCAAGCGGGTTGTTATCCGAAAGAATCCTCGATGCTCGTGGGACAAGCTCGAGGCCGAGATGCAAGGCTATGTACCCGCGTGGAAGCTCTGCGCGAACAACCGGGAGCGGGCGAGGCATCGCGGGAAGGTGGAGGTTGCAATTCGGAAAGCGTTCTTTGCGAACCCTAAGAATGCTGGTGTGGACCTAAAGGAGGTAAGTCATTACCATTTCTTCTTTTATACATGATGACGAGACGGCCACTAGGCTGTGAAGAACTTCTTCAAAAACCACAAGGACGACAAGGTAGAGGTCAACAACGAGGAATCCCTCGCGGTAACTATCGACTCGAAGACACTCTTCACGAAGCCTCGCGCGCTCGGTGCATCCGAGCTTTGGGCGAAGGAGCCGGAGAACAAGGCCAAGATCGTCGAGGCAACCGTCCGGAACGATGACGTTGGCGCGGGAGGGAGGCAAGCCCAGGCACGTCGTGCCTTGTTCGAGCAACAGTCACCAGAGACGAAGGCCACTTGGGAGAAGTTGGCGAAGGAGGGGCCCTCGAAGGAGGATGTTGAGACGTCTATGGCACGGTAGGTCATTGTGTTACTCTTGGATTGCAGCGACTGACGAGATCATGCTAGCAACCAAGCCAATCTCACTGCCCGAATCGGGTCGCTCCTTCGAGGTGTGATCGGTCAGGGCCCTCAATGTGTAGGTGAAGCGAACTTCTACGTTGTGACGTGGTTCGTCGATAAAGATGGAGTTCAGCACACGGAGCAGTAAGTCGTAACATCTCAATGGTGACTGATCAATGTCGTGCTCATTATTCACTTCAGTGTCTATGTTGGTGACCTCCTGGACAATAAGTCCTTCCCGACCTGGATGGAGGCTGACTCCCTTGATCGCTTCCACCAGAAGTGGCGTGAGTTCTGTGACACCCGCTACAGTAAGTATTGTTATCTGTGCTTGCTTTTCATACTGACTTGTTCATCGTTAGAAGAGACCGTCATGGCACTCGCGAGTGGTGCCTCTGACACGTCCGTCGTCCCTGCCGAAGATACTGGTGTACCGTGTGAGCAGGTGCAGACTGTTGATGACAGTATGCTGCCAGCGGGTGACGTGCAGGGCGATGTTCTCATGGTTGATGTTGCTGCTGACGAAGATGGGCATACCACTGACATGGATGTACCCACTGATGACGCAATGGTTGTTGATGATGAGAGCGAAGACGAGGCAGTGCCACAAGTTGATGAACAAGGTATGGTCTTGTTCTTCATGATAAATGCTCATCTACTTACATATTGTCTATAGCTGAGCCTGACAATACCGAAGTCGGTCTCAAGGCTAAGAAAGGTAAACAAGGTAAGAAGGCTGCTGGTGGTCCTTCGAGCAAGACGAAGGCAACGCGCAGGTAAGTGGCTTATACATGTTTGTCTCTGCATGTATATACTGATGGTGTTGTCATCCAGTGGGGCGTCCACTGCACCTCGCAAGGTCACGTCAAAGGCGATCACGGCGGCTGTGGAAGGACGTGTTACTCGAGCAAAGGCACAGGCTGCCATCAAGGCTACCAACAAGGCTACGAAGTAAGTGTACTAATGTTGTCATGTACCTGAACTTAACCTGTGTGAGTAGACGCAAGACTCGTGCTCACTAAGCAATACAGAGTAGTACAAGTAGTTATGCTATGCCCTTCATATTATCGTCTTCACACATAACCTCCACTCAATGTTATATTCATATGCATACTTGACACTGGCCAGTTCATGTGTAAGGTGTCTAAGTTAGGGATCATCTGTAAGTGTATACAATTGCTCGGTATTGGATCATCCCTATGTGTGTATAGAGGATTAAGTCTGGATTACTCTAAGTGTGTATAGGGGATTAAGTCTGGATTACTCTAAGTGTGTACAAAAAGGATCATCCAGTGCTAATCCAGATCTAGTGACTCATAGTCTGGTGTTTCAACCACTGTTAAGTTGTGTGCTCAACAGGGAAAATCATGTATCAGAGTCATATCAGCTATGATTACAAGGTCTCATCCAGTATAATCCCAGATCAGCCATGTTGACCAAACCCAAAGCCAGTATCATGTCATATTGACCATGTTGAGCATTCTATACCATATAATCCCAACAGAGTGTGTATCTATACAGAATCATCCATGATGATCAACAATATCATCTACAACCTTTTACATATTCAACTTAGTCTCACCCAGTATAATGCCAGATCAGCAATGTTGATTAAACCCTAATTCAGTATCATGTCAGATTAACCATGTTGAGCATACCCTCAGCCAGTATCATGTCAAATTAACCATGTTGAGTTTGTTTGTAAGATCATCCCTGTTTATCATCATAATATCATACTCATTTGATACAAGAATCAACTTCCCTGATCATGAGAGTGTAATTCAGGTCTACGTAAATAAATGCTGGCTCAGTCATCATATCAGTTGGTATGATCTCTGATATTCACAATTAACCTCATACAAGGATCAGCACTGATTAGTGGGTGGCCACCCTGTATAAGTTGGGTTGATCCCATATACATGCTCTGTTAGACAAATATGATACACACTCATCTCAGATGATATGTATTGAAGATTTGTATGTTGGGTGATTAGTGCTTAGCCAGTCTAAGTAGAAGATATTCTCTTCTGTAAGTCAGATTACACTGCTTGATTATCATCAGGCATACATTAGATATGCACTCAACCCTGATCATTCATACTGATCACTCCACTAATCCAAATGAAGAGATAATCCTTGTGCTTAACACTCAGATTATGTTGCATACAGGGTAATCATCACAGATCAATACACACACATGCATTCAGAACAATTTAATATTCAGCTTAGACAAGCTGAACACCATAATTAGCAGTATTAGCAGTCCGAGATGCAAACTCAGATGTTCATCCCATATTATTTTATTCCGTCATAGCACCACTATCATAAATGGTACTACCTGGACATACTAAACTATGATCCTACTACTGTTCTACATGCCTGAAAGATCCCTACTACTGTCCCATGTGCAACCACTTTGCAGGAGTTGTATGCATTAGACAACAACTGAAGAACCACTTGGAAAAGAATATCACCTCTCAACCAGAGCCTTTGCAGAGGCCCTGGTCTGCCTGTCCGATGCAGAGACAGGGTGGCTTGAGGTTTATTTGGACAATGATGAGACCTTCTTACCCTTCTGAATCTCATTTATGTTTGATGCACATCTTGAGGAAATGATAACAAGTATGAGTATAGGACATGGAACATATAACACACCAAGAACTTACCCATGCCCATCCAAATCCCTCACTGCCTGTAGTCAAGGAGTTTGAAAGTTCATCATGGCGGACCCTCTTGGTGGTGTGCAAATCACCCTCATCCTCATTATTGCTGCATTGGGTCCATGCTTTTGGCACCACCTTGGTATGTTGTGACTATCAGCTGATGATATGCACAGTAAGTACCCATCAAACATGTTGAAAGGAGTGCATAAACCTACTTTCATCAATGCTGTCCTCTACATCAGTGTTGTGTGGTCAGTGAGTGTGTCATGTGCATCCCTGACATGGCCATTCCTAGTCTCATGCCAGTCTGGCTCATCTCATGTTGGTGCTTGGTGGTCGAGACCCTGACGATGATACTCAGGGCTAACACAGGGATCAGTGGATAATTTACTCTAATTCACATATGATGAATGCATGAGCCAGAGTTCAACATAGATTATGTGGGATCATACTTAACTGATATGATGACTGAGCCAATGCTGATTCAGATTAATTGCCCACAGTGCATGGATTATCTCTTGAGCTGGTCTTAGTGCATATTTAATTGATGCTCAGACTTTCCAATCAGCCTGGCCAGGTACCAATCACCCGACATAGACATCAAAAATATATATCAATAGAGATGAGTGTGTACCATATCTGTCTGGCTGAGCACTGAGATAGAATGATCCTGGCTTATACAGAGTGATTTCCAACTAAGCTGTGTTGATCCTGGTATCAGGGCAAAAATGATTACTAGAGATCATACTAACTGATATAGTGACTGAGCAAGCACTTCATATAGGGTGATACTGGTGTAGAGCTTGATTATCCTCCACTGATCAGGGATAACTCATGTATTATTTGAATATTGAATATGTAAAAGGTTGTAGATGATATTGTTGATCATCATGGATGATTCTGTATAGATAGATACACACTCTCTTGGGATTATATGGTATGAGATGAGGAGTAGAATGCTCAACATGGTTAATCTGACGTGATACTGGCTTTTGGTTTGGTCAACATGGCTGATCTGGGATTATACTGGATGAGACCTTGTAATCATAGCTGATATGACTCTGATACATGATTTTCCCTGTTGAGCACACAACTTAACAGTGGTTGAAACACCAGACTATGAGTCACTAGATCTGGATTAGCACTGGATGATCCACAGACTGGATGATCCTCACACAAAAGTAATGGTTTTAATCATGATTTAAGTACACTAGTGAACTAATTTAAATCCACTTTAACTGACATCCCTGGCTGGCATGGGTTGATTAAAATAATGTAAAGATTAAAGAATGAGAGATAGAGGGCCGCTGCCAGGCCTACGGAGTAGCAGTTAAGTTGTGTCGCTGATGACCATGACACGGTCGTCGGGCCCTCAGCATAGTCACGAGTCACGGCGTTCAAGGCCCGTATCTATGGGGGTCAGTCTAGCGAGGTATTGTCCGATTATACACATGTAAACACATGAAAATGTGATCCCTCAGTGTACATGCACATTGTCCGATTATACGGAGGTGCGCCAAGAAGGGATACATTAGTTAAACGTACATTAGCTTAGGCCGTATAGGTACACCCAGAGTAGATCATGGGTGCAATGGGTGAGTATCATGTCTTCGTTAGCCTAGATGCCTTAACCTTGCCTAAACTAATATAAGTGCATCTAGCCCAAGCTGGGCTATCTCACCTATGCGCAGGGTGTGTGTACATAGGTATACATCCGGGAATTTAGCCTATGTTTACCTTATCTAACTCTCAGGTGTGCCTATATCACGCTACATGATGGAACTTGACCCCGGAGGATACGGCTCTTGAACGCGGTGAGTGTGACTGCGGTGACAAATGCCTACGGTATTTACCTGTGGCGGGCTCTTATTCACGATCTCAGGAATTACCGGATTAGGTTCTGTTTGGCCCTGCATGCTCTCGGAGACGAGCTCCCCGGAGCTGAGCTCCGCCAACTCTGAGTGTACCTAATTTTGGCGCAGGACATCTGGGCGGAATGAGAAAAAGCAACTGACCCCAGTTGCAGCCTACACCGTGAACTCCATTCCGTGTGGTTGGGACCTTCATTGGATCTTCCTTCTGCTCCTGATTCTTCTTCTTCTCTCTCTTCACAAACCTGTGCTAGGACTTGCTGCTCTGCTTCATCTTCACCTCCATCTTCTTGCTGAGTTGGTTCCTCAATTCTCCCTTGTGATATATAAGGTAGCAAGTGTGATGCTGCTATCCCTTGTCTTGAGACCTCTCCATTTGGTTCTGCTAGGACATATGACCCTCCTGTAGTTCTGCAAATGATCTCATGTGGTCCTGAATAGCGAGGTTTTTGCTTGCGCTCTGCACTATACTCAATGACCTTGTCTCGCACAATGACCAATTCCCTGGGTTCGTATAGCTGCCATTGTGTATACCCTTTGTAGCTCTGCTCAAACTCCTCCCTTGGGTGCAGGTGAGTCTTGTATAACATCTTGGAAGTGATTTGGTAGTCACTTAGTTGCTTCAGGGGTTGACAAATGTGGGTGGCTGAGCGTGCATGCCATTGGGATAATGAGAGCTGATTGGAGTGTGTAGTGAGGTGCTGCATGGAGTGGAGTGGGTCTGTGCATGGATGTATCTGCAGGTTGGGAGCTAGCTGAACAGAGGTGAACACATGGCGAGGCGGCGGGAATAGTGTCAGCGAGGGAATGTACATAACTGGAAAGGCACGCAAAACCCTTCATCAGGAAAAACCTATTTGGCTTGGCAAGACTTGGAAGGCTTTTTCAAGCCGTTCAGAAACTAACATCTCTTGCCAGGCCAAATAAGACGTACAAGATTCTAGTTTCTTGGCACACTCATCAGTTACGCGCCAGGTGTGACTTGTACAAGACACAAAGCCTTTTCTCAAAGCAGTGCTGCTTGTACGTCTTGAGTTCAAGTCACTGATTCTGTGCAAACACGGACAAGTCATTCATGCTGATTATAAGCTAATGATACTACTAGTGTTACCACAGTGTCTGATACAAGTATTTACTGGCCCAGTTATTGAGTACAAAACACGATGCTTTATCTAGTACAGTATCAGTAGTCCAGTCTGTAGGTATGCTACAAAATGTCAAGTCTTTTAACTGCGCGTGAGTAGGTTTTGGGAAGTGTGGAATGAGTTGACATGACTGGTGTATCATACTCAACGGCACGATCGCTCCTGCAGGCGTTCCATCAGCATGTAAGGGCATCTTCTTCACCTCGTACATCATATGGACCGGGTCCGCCTGTGCAGGGAGCTTGGCGAACCACTCTACGTATGCTAGTGGCCCCCTTTCCTTCCATTCCTGAGGTGCAGGAATTGTTCCGTTTGCTGTACCGCGCTCATGTATTGTCTCTGGTAGCTTGAATATAATCTTGACCCGGCCAATACGTGTGCCTGAGTGCGCACGTCAGCTAATATTGTCAGAGTGTACGCCTCAGAAACACTGCTGTACCTTGTAAACCTGTGGCTTCTGCTTCATCCCCCTGCAAGACCACCGCCGTGTCAAACCGTGCTGGCTGATCACCGCATGCAGGTCTGGCCTTCACCGCATCGCGCTCCGGGAAACTGTCGCTCAAAGGGATTGTCGTGAATTTAAAGCCGTGGAAGATATCGAGCCGAGAAAACGGGAGGTAGGAAGGGGCCTGTTCAAGCTCGGCAGCATTGAGCGGGCGGCCAAGCTTGAGTTCGTAGATGTGCCGACTCAGAGCCTTGCAGAATCCCGGTGCGCAATGTCGTTCTGCTACGGATGTGAGGCCTTGCTGCTTGACTGATGGGTGCTTGGTCAGAACGACCCCGACTTTGGTGCGGGAGCAGCGTGTACAACGACGAGCTCCACGGCTGGTACCACTGACAGAGCCCGCAGTGCGCTCTGTATCTGGCTGGTCGTCGCGCTCCTGAGACTCCTCGTAGAGCCTCTCGCGCATGCTCTCGTACATGGCCATCTTCTCCTGCCGCTCGAGCCAGCGGACCATTTGAGGTCGCTCATTGCGGTGGTTTGAGGCCC
The DNA here is from genome assembly GCA_000344655.2 of Fomitopsis schrenkii. Lineage (NCBI taxonomy): Eukaryota > Fungi > Basidiomycota > Agaricomycetes > Polyporales > Fomitopsidaceae > Fomitopsis > Fomitopsis schrenkii. The sequence goes on from KE504153.1 coordinate 394,034, forward strand.
TCCATGCCTTTTTGGCGCAGTCGATGTGGAGACGTTCAAACATCTCTGTATTATAGTTGTCAGTGGTCCCAAGCGAGCGAATCGCTTTGACATAGTGGAGAAGTGAGTGGAACTTGGGGATATTCATATGCTTGCGTATCCCAAGTGTCTTGAGTATCTTCTTGTTCTTGTGGTAGACCTTGAGTGCGTCTTCCAAGTACGAGAGGGTGATGTCATCGTGAGTAGGATACTGAGCGATATAGATGAAGTCCAGAAGCGACCGAAGGGTGAGCATGAGAGTGGTAGGAATGCGGCCCACAAGACAGCCAAGCAGTATACGCGCAATGTCCTTCCGCTTGCTGCCCGAGACTTGGGACAGGGCAGACATCCCGTTTTTGAAGTGACGGGTACCGAATGCGGGTGGAAGGCAGTGAATTCGAGCATCCAGCTCTGACGCGTCCATGGCTTCCTGACACCACTCCAGGATGTGTTTGAAAACACCCTGGTAGAGTTGGTGCAGGACGTCTGGTGTGACACAGCCGTGGATATTAGTGTGAGGTAGCCCCTTCCAGAACGGTGTGACGACATATCCGGAGATGTTCAGCTCCTTGCAGGAGGCGTAGAACGGGGCGCTGCCCTTAGGCCCTTGCACCTTGGCCTTGCAGAGTACATCGAGGGTCCAGAGCGAAGTCCGTGGTGCCTTGGCGGTGTCGTCCTCGAGCTTTGAATCCGGGCACTGACAGACGGGGCAGGTGCCATACTTCGAGCAAGTGATCAAGCACTGCTCGGGGTAGTCGCAGACGTAGGAGGCGAGGACAGGGTAGACTCGCCGCACCTTGCCGTCCCCTCCAGTCACGTCGATCCCGTTCCTCCCCGCCTCAATCAACAGCTTGACGATCATTCGGACGGAGGCGTGGAAGAGCTGCTGCACGAGTGCCCTCTGTTTCTTTTCGGAGAGGCCGATAGTGTCGACTTTATCGACTGAGAGGTACCCTATGCAAATACAGGCATGCTCGGAGGGCTTGCGGCGCAGAGATTTTGGGAGGTTCCCCAGGGTCATGTAGACCGGGTAAGCTGACTTGTTTCCAGAGAATTGAGTCAATTGTGTCTTGTCGGTCGAGATGATTACCGGCGCGAGGGCGGCTCCCTTTGGCAGCAAGCTCTGTTTTTTTTTTTACGTCGTCTACTTAATCACATATCAACAATGAAACGTGGAGTACTCGCCTGCACAGTGTGCCACCAGCTACCCGTCCACATCTCCGTATAGATACGATTCTTGCTCCCCCGGTGCAAGAAGACACGGCTGGGTCGCCAGACGATTTTGTCGGCATGCGCAGGGTTGCCTAGCAGGGCTTTGATGGCCTTGATGATGTCGCGGAATTGCACAAGATGTCGCTCGCCCGGCCGGTCTTTGAACGTTAGCCAACACTCCTTCCACGGGGCGCGCTCAGGTATCAAGTCTACCTTTTGGAGTAGCGCACGCATGTTGTGGTAGGACAAGCCTAACTTCTCGCAAACCTGTAGCCAGTGGTATAGGATGGTCAGCAAAGTATATAAAAGAGGAGGGCGCCGCAACTCACGTGAGGTATCTCCAAAAATCTATCCACTGACCCATGGCCAATTGCCTCCTTGACGAACCAGGATGCTAATTGCCAGTCTGTTTCAGACTCGAACGGTGCCCACACGGGTTCTCCTGACGTGCTTGGAGCGTCTTGATTGGCTTTAGAAAGCGACATGGTCAGTCTGATATGACGCGCAAGACATTCAAGCTCGCTTCCTCCTACCTTCGCACTCTGCTTCTTTCCTCTCGAAGTAACGCCTCCATGCTTCCATAAGCATTGTACCATTCTCCGTCTCCGCTGCGGCAGCCTCGTCCACAATTTCGAATCGTGTGTCTTCATCGTCGTCTAGTGCAATAGCTGTCCGCCGCCGTGGTACTTGCCGAACACCGCTGCTTGGACCCGCTTGTAGGTCTTGGTCTGTCGAGGCAGGTGCGCGAAAAATGAGATGTTCCATTACCACCTCTTCCTCGTCGTCCTCCTCTTCTGCTTCATGCACCTCACCCTCGCCATAGCCCTCTTCGGGGAGACTTTCGTGCATCTCTATCTCAACATTGGTCGAGTCTCCACTGTATGCAGGGCATTATTATTGATGCATTGTCTAGAAACCAAGACTCACCAGTTGCTTGAGCCGCTTGGAACCCTCAACTCGCTGCTGCCGCCTGGTACCCTGCCAATGGCCTCCACTTCACACTCCAAATCTGAATCCTCGGAGTCGGAGTCGTCGAATATGGCTTTCAGCTTTCCCTTCTTGTACCACGCACACTTGCGACTAGACGACTGGTGCGCCATGACACCTTGCACCATTCGGAAGGGTTCGCCGCAAGCACCACATGTGCGGTCATCCAGGTCTTCTAACGTCAAGCGTCGCTTGCCCATGTCTTTCACGACAACCAAGCCCTACAAACCAACCGGCATAGATACTTAGTAAAACGATTATTTCGCTGTGAAAGTGCGTATATACACACCTCGTCTCAGTAACGTGCTCTGTAGGTTGCTCGGAGTCGCTGTAACGTCTCGTAATGACAGCGTCAATGCTAGCTTTCCCACTGCAGAGGGCCAACTGTACATACGCCGCCGCAAACCGTGCATGCCCCGCAAACACTCAAACCTACTCAAGACAATATGTTATGTCTCACCCTGCCACGGTGTGCATGTCATGTCTCTTTCTTTCATGACTATATTACATGTGCTTACTACAAGAGCTTATGTCAGACCTCCTCTGCATGATTGACTAGTAGTAGACTAGTACACACTTTCTCCTTGCGCAGCTTGAAAGTGGTTGACATCTTGCTGCTGCGGATTGACAAGGTGCGCTCTGCAACGTCCACTCTTCTTCTCTTTGCATCTGACCTGCCGTATGGCTATTGTATAGTACACTGCTGGTATGCACAGAGCCGCCCCGCCCCGCACTTACCTTCCATATGGGGATCCATGCGCGGCCACCCCGCGCATGGACTGCCCCCTTGTGGTCACGTGCCATGGGGCTCTGCACCACGGCTGCTCAAAACAAGTCTACGACGCCGGGATAGCCTCAAGGTGTCATAGGTGAGGGTATGTAACATAAAGTGCGACCAAGGCCTTCTGACAGTGTGGTGGAGACTAGATATCGACGTAGACAGGGACCGCACAATGCCCTCCGGCTCTTTACATAAGACCCTTCCGCCTTCTGAGGTCCGGCGCCCTCATTGATACTACGATTGCCTCCCATGAGTGACTCAACCTCCTTCTCTCTCTCTGACAGCCCGGCGAGCACTCCGCCGTCGCTATACAACGGTGACTCAGCTACGGTGTCTGACACCACCAGCGAGTCCAACTACACCGTTGAAACCAGCTCTCTCCCTACCGCTGTCAGCTCGTTCCCGCACTCATCAAGGGTCTTCGGCAACTGGCTAGATTCCTTCATCCTTGACGATAGTACCTGCTCGAGCACTAGAGTGAGTACGGCCTTATGATCCTTTTCGCCGAGCTTGTACTAAGCGAGTCCTTCTCAGCGAGTCCCCCTGTCGCGCAAGGAGTGGGAGGAAATCCTCAAGTTCATTACCGAGACAAATTCTGACATTCTCAAGGTCGTTCGGTGAGTAGCTACTTGACAGCTTTCTATCTTTTCTGACGTATGCGTAGTTTCACCTACTTCGAACCACTCCACACCCTCTATCTGAAGGCGATGACAGAAACACACACGGGAGCCGCCTTGAACCTACAGGAATCGCTAAATGAAGACACCGCATTGTTGCTGGGACGTGCCGTTGCCAAGAAAGTGCAGTATTCGAACACCAGTGCCGTCTTCAAGGCGACGACAACAAGTGGCAAGATAATGACTCAGATACCGGACTCGATCGCCAGGGTCCGCCCATCGTATGACCCGAAGATTGAGACAGCGGAGGAACTCAATGTTTACGATCCCTCAGTTGTCGATGAGCCTCCTGACTGCTACCGCCTTGAAGTGTGCAACAGTGAAGACGGGGAGCACGGTCTACACAAGGTACGCGCATACCGACAGCATACCGACAGCACTAACACAATCTAGCTGGCATGCTGGAGCACGATCACCGCTGTGAAGACACACAAGAAGACGGCTGTCGTTGGAGAGAGCAGTGACGCAGGGGGGTCAAAGGATGCAGCAGGCAAGGGGAAGGGCCGTGACGTGAGCGAGCAGGGCGAGTCCGCTGAGCAGGAGAGCGGCGAGGACGAGGGCGAGGACGAGGAGGAATTCAAGGACAAGATCTTCAGAATACTCGCCAAGATCCCCCTCTTCGTCATCAACTTCGTGCGTGGCGAGGTTCCCGAAACGCTGCCCCAAATTCCGCCTGTGGGTAGCTCTACCCTGTACCGCCTTCACATCCCTTTGAGCGAGAAAGCCCTCATCGGTGCCATGGCTGGAAATGGGAAGGTGCACTGCGGGGACACCTTCGTCCAACTTCTTGCGTTCAGCGGCAAGCAAGCTCTCGATACACTCCGCAAAGGGGTTCGGGCCCATTGGCCTGTCGAGAAATTCATCGAGAAGGGCTACGGATGCGTGAGTAACATATCTCCCCTTCCAGCACGCACTTGTCTCTGACCCGCGTGCAACGCAGCACATCGTCAATAACTATGACTCCCCCAGCCTGCGCGCCGAACGCGACAAATTCTGGCCAAATCTCACAGCCGCAATGGAGACCGTCCGCACGATCACGGCTACGGCGTACTTGAAGTATCGGATCAGGGAGATGGTTGCAGAAAACTGGGGCAAGACTACGGATAACCTTGGGGCGCTCGCTCAGAAGGCAAGCGAAGAGTTGGCCGAGGGAACGAAGAATCCGGAGTTCTACGATCCGATGCCCAGCTTGGCCCAATACCTCTTCAACGCATTCAGCAAGGAGCAGGCGGTTAAGCTCAAGCACGATCTGTCGGAGGAGCTCAACTTGAAGCACGAGATGTCAGAGAAGCGCAAGCGCGGCGAGAGCGACTCAGCGCAGCGCAGCGTCTCACCTGAGATCCTCGGTGTTCCCGCAGCGGTGGGAACCGTGACCCTGGCCAGCCCGAGGCACAATCAAGTCAAAGAGAACTTGGCATGGTCGGCTGCGCGGTTCCTCCAGGATGAGTTGGACACACCGGAACACCGCATCAAGCGGTACAAGAGGCGAGGGGAGGCCCTCCTGGCCGGAGACGCTACGACGGTCCAGGCTGTGGGACCTTACAAGACCGCCTCCGAGATTGAGCAGCAGGCAGTGCTGGCCAAGGAGAGCCCTGAGTCTACTCAGGACGACTCCGACAAGGACCAGACGTTCGAGCCGCCAGCTGCACGCGGCAGCGGGCGCGGTCGTAACCACTCGGCGCGGGGCGGACACGGTCGTAACCCCCCGGGCGGTGGCCGCAGTGGCAAGGGGCAGGGTAGTGGCAAGGGCAAGCGTAAGTAGGGTGCTGGACACTGCCACAGTTGCGTGTGTCTGCATGGCAGGCTCTCGGTGTTTAGCTGTCGTCGTCTCGCTCTCGGTCTTGTGGTGGTGCATCTTTGGTGCCATCCTGTCTGCTGTCTCACTGGCTGGTGGTTGCACTCTGACCTATTCAATTCATTTCGCTGTTATCGCATTGCTGTTCTCACACTGTATCCTTCGTCGCCTGGTATCGCTATCGCTGTTGTATTATTCCTGATGTATACCTAGTCGCACTCAGAATACGAATACATTGCTATCAAACAGATTACGTAAGAATCAGGCAGACCTCCGTGTCGACTCATCAGCGTTGTTCACGTCGTGTAGCGATGTTGTCCACTGCTGAGTTGCAACTCAGCATAAGTTTGGAGGAGTGCCGCGCCCTGACAGGTCTGCTCTTGGGCACTCCAGGATTCACTACTAGTGCCCTAGCAGGCTTGTTGGCTCGCCTTCAAGAACTGCTGGTCGTTCACGACCCTGTTCAAGATTGTCAAGCCTCACCAAGACTAGACCGTCCTCAGCAAGACCTACAAGGTACATTTGTTGCTTCACTGTTCGACTATCACTCACCATTACGTAATACGAAGCCACTGTATAGTAGCACAGCCACAAAAGCGAAGATCAACAAAAGAAAGAGTGAAGTGCAGAAGGTGGGGGGTTCAATTCCCCCAAAGCGCAAACATTAATCTGGGCGAAGAATAATGGGAAAAATGGCGGGAAAAATACAGTAGGCGGTGTATCATATGAGAGTCCGTTGTAGAAAAGGAGAACACACCAGAAGATGGTCTAGGACTTGGACAGGGCAATGGAGCTCTGAATAATTCCGCAAAAATGCGCAATAAATCCGAGCTCAACACATGTTTACGAGCCAAACAATAGGTACACTCAGAGTTGGCGGAGCTCAGCTCCGGGGAGCTCGTCTCCGGCGCCTGCGTAGTGCGCACGCCACAGGAGATAGCAAAAAGGACGTAGGGTTTACTGAGCTATTTGGTGTTAGGGTTATATTATGTAATACAACTGCTGTGACTACACAATAGTGCATGCCATCGCAGATGCGGACGGGACGGCAGCAACAATGCCTCAGCCTACACTTCATGACCACGTTGCTCGAGCGTATATTCTGCATATGGTTCTATGTGACCTGCTCATTCCCGAAGAAGACCTTGAAGACGCACTGCAGAAGCTTCAGCTCGATCTCACCCTTCTGTCGTGCATCCGGTGAACACAATATCTACACGGTCGTTCAGCCTTACCCCGCTGGCCAGCTCCAGCTCCTCTGGGAATATGCTGCCACCCCTACTCTGTACGAACATTTCATCCAGATGGTTTGCGTATCACCACGGGTTTTCTGGGGAATCCTTCATCTCATCCAAGATCACCTGGTCTTCACAAACGACTCAAACAACCCACAGGAATCAGTAGAGATCCAACTAGCAACTACCTTATATCGGATGGGCCGGCACGGGAACGCAGCATCCCTGGCAGACCTTGCATGGATCTGCAGCTCATCGGAGGGTGCAGTTGAGGCGTACACTGATTGTGTCTTCACGGCTATCGAGTCGCTACACGACATCTTCATCCGCCCTCTGACCCGAGCAGAGAAGGAGGTAGAAAAGCAATGGATAGAGGAGTGGCTAGGCTTTGCAGGCCTGTGGGTTGAGGGATGGGTCCTGTACGACGGGACCATTATTGTCCTCTATTGGAGACCTGGCTACCACGGGGATGCGTATTACACTCGCAAAGCTAACTATGGGCTGAATGCTCAGGTGAGTGGTTAGAATGGTGTCTGGCCAATAGTATCTGATGTCTTACAATCAGATCGGCAATGTGCCATCGAACCTTCGCATTGTCGACTATTCAGTCGGCCATACAGGCTCAGCTCATGATGCTGCAGCCTTCAAAGGTACAGCCGCCTACCACTTCCCGGACTGGTTCTTCGAAGGCGAGGAGTTTGTGTGGGGAGACTCAGCATACACGCTTACAGAGCGTATGATCCCAGTGCACAAGGAGCCAGCTTCATTCATCCCCGAGAATGCCCTCTTCAACACTACTGTTTCCTGCCTTCGGGTTCGCTCCGAACATTGCAACGGGGCTCTGAAAGGTCGCTTCCAATGCCTCCGTGGCCTTCGTGTTAGGATCAACTGACCAGAAGACCACATTGCTGCCACTCGTTGGATCACCGTAGCTATCATTCTTCATAACGCTATCATAGACATTGATGGTGCATCAGGCCACGACAATATCCCAGACCCTCATACTCGAGCTGATGAGATGGCTGATCGGGGACCCCCACATGAGCCACTTGTGGCACACATGGATGCAGAGGCAAAACGGTGTAGATTAGTTGCAGGGCTCGTAGCACACAGGGGAATGTAGATTAACACTATGAAGGGGATTAAAGGAATGAATGTGGAGTAAAATAATGGCACGGCCAGTCATCACGAGGAAATTCCTCGAGCACAGGATCATCCTCGTTAATAACATCAGATAAATTGACACCATTCTCAATATCCCAAGTTGGAGAATCAGCCCGTGCGTGTACACGAGAGGGACCCGCACCTGCCAAGTTACCAGAGGCATCATCATTGGATTTGGCACCATTGACCTTGGCAAGCATTGCTCAATACTCGGGCAGGGTATAACCTCCAGCCTCCAACTCCCAGAGCAATAGCTCACGTTCCTTCAAATGTCACTCCTCAAGCTTCTGCTCCTTCATGAACTGCATGTTCTCACTGCCAAAATAATCAGCATATGTCAGACACCTAAGAATGGACCATTTCATACGCAAGAACATCTGTGAGCATCTCCTTGAAGCCTCGCTTGCGTGGGATGGCCTTTACAGCAGCTTGGACCTCAGTCAGAAGTTGCTGGCTGTTACTTGATGGCCGCGGAGCACGTCACTGACCTTCCATGCCACCAGGAACAACAGCAGGCACCGGCACGGGAACGGGCATGGAAACGGCAGCAGGCGCAGGTACAGGAACGGGTAAGGAAGTGAGAGCAAGGATGGAGCAACAGCATGCGCGGGCGCAAGCTCGTGAATGGCAGTGGGTGTTGCAGGCACGGGAATAGTGGCGGGAACAGGTGCTGCAGGCGTGGTGGGAGCAGGTGCAAGAACGGCAGCAGTAGCAGGCGTAGGCACAGGTGCAGGCGCAGGAGCAGCAGGTGCAACAGGTCCCGCAGGAGGGACGTCACCACGAAGCTGTGGGTTGATGTTTGCTTCATTGGACAGCGGCTGGTAGTGGATAGTTTGGCGGCCGTGCGGACCAACACCCGTGATGACAGCGGGCGGAGTCACATTCGGACGTGTCGCGAAGATCGCGTGGAGCCTTGCAAACAGCAGAAACTCCACCATTATTTCGTCTGTTGAAGTTCCAGCTCGAATCATTACTGACCAGTTAGACTCACCCCAGATATTGCGCGCTACTGCCATCGTAGTCTCGTTTGGCCCGTCTGGTGGAATGTAGAACTCCATGAATATATCTGCATCAGGAGCATTCTCATCTTCGATACCTGCTCCGGTACGCCGAAGTCACTTTGCATGCTCTTTATATGTCTTCGTTAAGCTACAAGAATATGGTGTCAGCCGTGCCTCTCCCTTTATGAAGAATGCACCATCTCCTACCTTGCAATCTTCGATTTGATATGTTCCGGATACACATTAGGGTGTGCCGCGAACCCTTCTGGTAGGATAGCCTGGGCAACACACTTGTATACCGTGACCTTCTGGTCTCCAGACGTATTCTGGAGCCACCAGTCATAGTCAGTCTACCTGCAGGTTGCAAGGCAAAGTACGCACCTCATTCTTATTCTTCTTCCCGAACAGGACCCGGAAGTTCTCTGGTTTCTCGAGCTCTCCAATGAGCTGCCACAGCATCTTTGTCAGTTAAAGTGGATTTAAATCAGTTCACTAGTGTACTTAAATCACGATCAAAACCATTACTTTTGTATGAGGATCATCCAGTGCTAATCCAGATCTAGTGACTCATAGTCTGGTGTTTCAACCACTGTTAAGTTGTGTGCTCAACAGGGAAAATCATGTATCAGAGTCATATCAGCTATGATTACAAGGTCTCATCCAGTATAATCCCAGATCAGTCATGTTGACCAAACCCAAAGCCAGTATCATGTCATATTGACCATGTTGAGCATTCTATACCATATAATCCCAACAGAGTGTGTATCTATACAGAATCATCCATGATGATCAACAATATCATCTACAACCTTTTACATATTCAACTTAGTCTCACCCAGTATAATGCCAGATCAGCAATGTTGATTAAACCCTAATTCAGTATCATGTCAGATTAACCATGTTGAGCATACCCTCAGCCAGTATCATGTCAAATTAACCATGTTGAGTTTGTTTGTAAGATCATCCCTGTTTATCATCATAATATCATACTCATTTGATACAAGAATCAACTTCCCTGATCATGAGAGTGTAATTCAGGTCTACGTAAATAAATGCTGGCTCAGTCATCATATCAGTTGGTATGATCTCTGATATTCACAATTAACCTCATACAAGGATCAGCACTGATTAGTGGGTGGCCACAAGAGTGGCCAATTGGAACTGGAGACCCATCGACCCTTGCCCTCGAAACGGTTCTCGGTACCTCTCATCCAAGGCTGCTGCACACACTTGGGAAGCACAGGATTCGCCGGCCCAAGTGTCAAAACCTCTGGCCTTGAAGTTCATTGCGTCTCTGTGCTGCAATATCACTGACTCCAGTCTTCTCGATTGCGGCAAAGCTGTTCTCGAGTACCTCTCTAGTCTGTCACAGGAAGAGAGGTATTCAACAGGCGGCATTGGTGTGCTTGCCATGAAGTGCAAGCAGGCGTTCAGTAAAGATGCAGCATGCGGATTCTGGCTTATGGTTGGCCTGATTTGTCTGGCTCACAAATGTGACAGGTACGTTGTCAGATATACATATATTAGTATGCATGAAGAGATGACATGCTGAGCAGACTAGTAAAACAATCGAAAAGCACCACCAACAACCGCGGACTTACCGACATCTGGAAGACGCATCTTCGAGGAGTTGAAGGAGCACCGAAGCTCCGAACATTCCAAGACTGGTACTCCTTCGGTACCAAATATACAAGGCTCGCAGCAGGCGGTATGTACTACCGTGTCAGCTTTCAAAGTATGCAATGCACGGCTCATTCTGGTCGGAGCAGGCTCTATATACGTCCTCATGATTGTTGCCGTGCAGGAGCTCCGCCATTCATTAGCTAGTTCAGCAGGAACACTGGAAACCGACGTAGGAAATCTTTTGAGATGGCCGGATGGTATGCCAGTTTTGGACATCTCACCTGCTGCTGATAAGAACACGGCTGCTTATGTATATGTGTCAGATACTATGGCCGGAAAGATGGTCAGTGAAACAATCATACCAGCCATCGAACTACTCGCTCGCATTTGCCCAATACACATTGGGGACATCTTGCAGAGTAGTGTCCTGTCTGACTCAGGAGTATCAGGCAGCACACTGTGTAGCGACCTGATCATCTCAGACCATGTCTTCACTCTGTTGAAAGTCAAGTACGTGTATCCCCTCAAATTCTGATATTCATACAATGACAGATCACATACAGTGCATTTGTTCTCGTTCCGCATCATACAGATACGTGGGCAAACCTGTCAAGAGGATGCACGACATTTCCTCCCTCGATGTTTCCTCCCTCGACGTCTCCTCCCTCGACGTTCCCTCCCTCGATGTTTCCTCCCTCGAGGGAGCTATCCCCTCTAACTCCATTATCGGAGAGCTCAGCTCTCCCTTCAGACGCTCTTCCTTCCAACTTCGACGCAGTCGAACCCTCGGTGAACTTGAACATACAGACGGCATTCGATGCACAACTGTCTGTCAATCGACACTATCCGGGACCACGGGGACGGGATAGACAAGCCAATCAAGAGTGGACCGAGGAAGCTCAAAGACACGCTCGCATGGCTTCCCAACCGTGCAGCCTCGACGCTCTGCAGGAGGAGGTGAGACTCGGTCATTACCTGTGCAAAGTCAAGCTGACGCACTCTGTTTACGTAGCTGCACTATCAATACGAATCTGGGAGAAGACGGACGCCAGACAAGTATACGAGGGTGCCAATTGAGCAAATACAGTACGTACCGTATCTCTCCTCCGCCAGAATACTTCAGTGATGTTTCATATTCTCTAGGGACGCGCTCACCATTCGAGGCATACACGGCGATTTGGTCGCTAGTATCTGTACCGGTATGCCGGCGAAGATGAAGGCCAAACTTACTGAATGCCTTGTATCCTGCTTCCCCTCAAATCCTCTGACGACTACTGGTACATCAACAGACAGCAGTACGGTCAACCCGCCGTTCGAGACGTTGCACTTCTCATGCTACAACAGGCACTGTACTACAGTAAGTAAACATCACCACCCGTATTTAATTGTGATCTGACAATGCAACTTGCCAGGGATGCTCCGCACCTACTGATGTTCAGCCGCTGATGATGAACAGGGCAGGCCTGTCCAGGACAAATCACGGACAGCTGATACCGTATACATCGCGGGACATCACTGACTATGACGCTATATACAACGACATCAGGTCAGTCCTCGATGACGTGTTTGTCTGGCTAGATGAACAGGTGAGTTTTTGAGTGCTTGTTTCCTCTGTTGTCTAACTCGAGATGTAGCTTGCCCACTTGCTGCCCTGCGAGTATGAACACCTAAGCGCGACAGCGAATATTCTCCCTGATAACGGGGCATCTGCTGTTCGCCCATTTCTGGGCCTCGTGATTAATCTGAACATATCAACATTGGCTCACCGGGACAGCAAGGACGACTCCGTCTGCCTTGTCTTGGCTATGGGCAGCTTCACTGGAGGAGACCTCTGTCTCTACGAGCCAGGCCTAGTAGTTCCTCTTCGCAGCGGTGACTTCATCATATTTCCTTCGTGCAATCTCACTCACTTCAATCTGCACTACAACGGCCAACGAGCCTCAATAGTATTACATACAGACCGTGAAATGGTGAAGTGGCGATCAGATGACAGAAACGGCTGGAAAAACAACATTGATTTCATGTCATCTTATTAGCCGCAGTTGTACCGCAGAATCTTGCAATACATGGTCAGTCGTATACGTCTTGCAGGGCTTGGATGACTTGAGTTGTGTGCATGAGCGGCCCGGGTAGTGAACTCCGCGCAATTCCGCCCACCTGCGGAACACTTCTCGAACAAGAACTGCTGGCTATTTCCCAACGGTTGCCCACTTCCTGCCAGCACCTCCCCCTTCCAGCACCTCCCCCTTCCCCTCCATGCCTTCTAATACTCGATCTCAGTCGGAGGCGAAGAAGGGCGGCAAACCCCGATCAAGCGCGACCAGCAAGACTACGGGGCGCGCTTCCGGCTCCAAGACATCAAATAAGCAAAGCAACTCAAGCTCGACGACAGCGCCTGTGAAACGCAATGCGGAGCACGCCAGCAAAAGTATGACCTCGGCCGAGCGTGCACTGCTGGAGCAGCTCCTGGCCAAACAACAAGAGGAGCAGAAAGAGAAAGAGGCTGCTCGTCGAAGTGGTACGTCACTACGAGCTGTTCATCTCACAGGAATATCTGACCTCTTTCTCGTTGGTTCAACTGGAACCGTAAGACATCAAGAAGCGAACAGCGGAGATGGCCCTCCAGGGGCAGGAGTCGGACAACGAGGAGAACCCAAAGCCCAAGCGCAAGAAGAACAAGAACGAGTCGGTCATCGCTAGCTCCGACGGGGACGATCAAGGCAGTGTTTCCGGAAAGGATACGAGGGAAGGCAACGAGCGCGAGGGCACGGAGGAGATCGAGAGGCTGAGCACAGTTCGGCAGCGACGTATGTGTGTCTTGTATACCTTAGATAGACTGCTGATTTCTGCCAACTGCAGCCAAACCTCGGCCAGCTTGGAAGGGCAAGGCAGCACAACACGACGTACCTGGAGACAACCACGATGTCGATATGGAAGATCCCGCCGAGCCGGTAGAAGTATCGGATGGGCTGGACAAACATGAGAGCAGCCTCGCATACACGCTCAGTAAATCGCTCAGTATGTACCTAACTTTTACATTTGACGCTTTGCACTAGGGAGTCAGGCACCGACTACGCCGAAGAAAGCAAAGACCTTGAGCGGGCCGTTGCCTGCCAAGTCGAACAAGGAACCCGCGAAGGGCCCGACCACTCGAGGTCGCAAGGCAAGTGAGGCGACTCGTGCCCCAGCGGAAGCGTCCTTCAAGCCCAGCTCCTCGAAGAAGATCATGGAGGTGGCGATCACGAAGTCTCCGACCAGGAAGCGGAAGGTGACGATGGGCATGTACGTCTTGCGGTTGCACGCTGACTTGGAGAGTCAGGATGACACTCACAGCAAGACGGCCGAGGCGAGCAAGACCGACACACCTTGGTTTGCCAGCTCAACCTCATCTGATGCAGAGGACCGGAGCGATGATGGAGAGAACGACTCAGAGAAGGGCAATGACGAGGAAGAGGAGAGCGAGGAGAGCGAGGCGGAAATCATGGTGCGTGATCTCATTTTTTGAATACCAGACACTACATACATTGAACTGCAGGTCAAGAACACAAAGGGGAAGGCCCCCAAGAGCAAGAGGGGCCGGAAGAAGGGCAAGCGCGTCCGGGCGCAGGCAAGTGCATTGCCGGACAGCGTAACGCCCGCGAAGAACATGGGTCAAGCTTACCTGCGGCTCCACATCACGCTGAACACGGCGTGGACGAAGTACGCGGCGATGGCCGACGACCGCCTGCAGGATCGAGAGCAGGTCATGCAGAAAGTCATGCACCAGGTAAAGGCTCACCGCGACAGGGACGGCCGCCGGCCGAAGCAGATCCGCGCGGCCATTGACGAAATCAAGGGCGACTCGGAGGAGGTGCAGACCCTGAGGAAGGCTTTGACAGACGTGGTGAGTATTTGCCCTGCCCTTTTCAGTTCAGAATATGACCTTTGCTTGCAGGTGTGGACGGCGGCCTCGCAGATGAGGAACGATCTGAAGAAGAGGGCGAAGCAGGTCGTCGAGGAGGCATACAATATGTCTACCCTCCAGCTGAAGCGCAAGGAGGCTCACGCGAAGCTACAAGCAGCCCCTGAGAGGTGGTGCTTTGGTGAGTGTCCCGTACTTCATCTTCAGGGACGTCAAGATCGCGTGGAGTGGCGAAGGCCGGAAGGCTGCTCTGGACGAGAAGGTACGCACACCTCACGTCGGATACCGTTTGTTGGCTGAATAGGTGATCAGAGGTGCTCGGTCAACCTGAAGAAGCCATTCCAGCACCCCGCCATCTGGCAGCTAGTGCATGTGTACTGGTTCAGTGGATCCGGAAATTCAGAGCTCAAGGCGCCGCGGGACCAGTTCAGCCAGATACCCAACAATCTCATTTCCCTGGTCTGCAATGTGGTAAGTGCCGTGGCTACTGATTCTGCTCGCGCTAGCTGACAACACATGTGGGTAGCTCGAGGCGGCTCTCAGAGATTTTGTGCAGCCGGACATGCAGTTCTCGAACAAGGTCTACACGCCGAAGTACGTATCCCTCTCCACTGTTTGTTCCTTCCTCACACATCACATTCTTTATGCAGGTGGGACGACCATATGGCCCTGCTCGAGGAGATCGGGCGTGCAAAGCCGGACGTGTTCGCGGGCATCAAGAGGAGGATCTGGGAGAAGGTCAGGTGTGTAGTAGGGGGCGGCTGATAGCAAGGATTCGATCACTGACCGAGTGTCAGCTCGAGGCTTGCTGAAGAGGATAACGCGGGCGGAACCGACCTCCTCGGACTCATGGAGGGCGGCCCGAAGGGCATCCCTTTCGACGACATTGTCGTGGATGAAGACGAGGAGGAGTCTGAGAAAGAGGTGGATGAGCTAGAAGGCTCAGTGCCCCCGCAACAGGGCTCCGTCGGCGACGCGCAAGAGCGGCTGGCGGCTGACGCAGAGGCTATGGCTCACAGCCAGTGGCCCGCAAAAGCTGCAGAGTCTAGGGCAACGGGCCATCCAGTGGCTGCGTCCATCCAGGTCGTCTCGGACAAGCAGCACATGGGTCCGAGCGCAGGTGAGTTTTGCTCCGCTGTTGTGTGCACGACACGACTAACATGTTCCATGCAGTGATCTCCAGAGACGGGACGTCAGGTCGGGACGCAGCGGAAGCCATGGCACACACGTCCAGTTCGGTGAATCAAGCCGTCAAGGACACCATGCGGGCGGATGGGCAGCAGCAGTCTGCGGATGAGCTGAACACGGGGAGGGTAGCGGATGTAGGCAAAGACACTGACAGGGCTGGAGGTGTGTAGCTGTGCGTCTTTGGTCTCATATATTGACTGACCCGGACAATGTTCAAGCTGCCAACGAAACTTCGCCTGGAGCCCGTGATGCTGGACCATCTCAACCTGCGCGGTGAGTCCTCTGTACAATGGCACGCAAACCTCCAAGGTATGTTCTCAAAGTAGATCGTTGCAAGCCAGAGCACTAATTTTGTACGCAGATATCATTATGTCCACATTACTACTCGCAAATCTTGGCAGGTCAATACTGCTACTTGTATAGTATTCGCGTCATTGTCTCTTCTCATCTATCCCTGAATTACCAGGCCATGTATGTTTCAAATGTGACAAAAGGAGTGTATGAGTAATATACTTATTGTTCATAAATGGCTTGCGTTCAAGCAGCGCAATACCTTCAAGACACTAATAACTGTAATGACTTGTGTGACTTGCACGGCTTGTGCAGGGCACACAGGAAATTAGCATAAGAGTGCTTGATGAGCTTGGCTCAAGAAAGAAAAGCTAAATAAGGCTACAAAAGCTTGAATAAACCGGACAGCTTGATGTACTTGAGCAAGACAGATGACATAGAAACATGTATCATGTATGGTAGTTTGAACGTCTTGAAGTCAAGTAGCAAAAGGCACCACACAGCTTGACGGTCTTGTACAAGACAATTGGAAAAAGGCACTTGTCTTTTTGCCTTGTGTACCTTGTGGAAGGTGGATGGCTTGTACAAGACACACAAGACATATATATTTTTCCTGATGTTCCTTGGGTGGTAGCTGCTGTGTGCGCATTGGTGGGAGTGCATGGCAGGTCAAGGGTGAATGACTGTGAAAGTGTGGTGAAGTCCAGTGAAGTGGGTGCAATGATGTTAGGTGGTGTGGAGATATTTTCAGTGGTGTGCACAAACAGTACTGCTCTTTCATCTGGCTTCTCTACCAGGGGCCAGACACACTTTGTACTTTCCGCTGCAATGTTCATGGGAGTGCTGAGCATGCTGTATTCATTGCACTCTCTCAAGGATGCTTGAACAGTACTAGAACGTGTGTTGTCGTGAATGACGTCGGAACTGCCAGGCAGCTGGTGCAAGTGCTTGCTAGACGGAGTAGCATGCAGTGGCTTCTGGTGTTCATTCTGGTTGACTGATCTTTCCTCCTCACCCACTGGCATAGGGCATGTGTGGCTTGGATCTAGGCTTTCAATCTCGTGTTTTGAAGCATATTGGCTATCTTCATAGTCGTGATCTATGACAGCATCAGCACTATCAATTTTGCATTCTTGCTTCACGGTGTTTGTTGAAAATTGCTGCCAGGCCTCTTTGCCTTTCACAGGGTTAGAGTTCCATACTAGTAACTTATTAGGAGGAGCTTCACAATCACCCTTGTGCTTAGGTATTGCTAGTCTGCACTCTCTGCATAAGTGTGCTGAAGTGCAGCTGGGACCTACAACTGGTTCCCAATCCAGATGTGGTGGCATCAGTCTGAACATGCACAGCAGAGGCACCATATCCCCACAATGGCTGATTGAATCAGTCTTCACAGCACTGTGCACACACATGGCCAGCGTTTAGCCATGCTGCCTCACTACAGGTACCTACAGGACTTGTGCATCTGCTACCCCATACTACATCAGGAAAAGCCCCTTTCCAGAATACGTGGAATTACTGAGTATTATATGGAACAATGAGCAATTACATCTATTCGCCTGTTCGGAGGATTACATATAATTACCTACCCCCCCTAAGTTCTGTAGGAATATACCAAGAATGCAAGTGTGTTATGCATATCTATCTCGACATTATGTGTCACAGATTAAAGAATATTGCGCATACAATTCCTCATTGCTCACAACATTCAATGCATTGTGTAGAGTCTAGAGAACATGTGATGAAGTGTGACATACTACTGTAGACTATCTAATGGAGCGAGTACACAAACGGACGTAGTGCAACTCCTGATCATAGCACTAGTACTCGTCGTCTACAATACTAGTCATGTTGACCCTTGGACAGCAAGTCTTCGGAACATCACACTCTGATGTAACCGCCCCTGTCGTCCGAACATATGAGTGCACATTTGGACATTCTCCATTTATTGCTCAAGGTTCAAAAGGCTTGCGAGCATCCGACCGCTGCGAGAAACCATGCCATTCGATTAGCTGTTCCGCCTCTGAGACCGAGCATCCTCCTTGGGGTCCCCGTTGACGGCAACATGTGCGGTGCACGTCTGCTCGATCTGCATGAGCATTGGGTTTAACAGCAGGTCGTGCAGATTGACCGTTGTGAGACCCATCGCGGTGCCTGAGTCGATGGTCCCCGTCGTCGTCGTGAATATCTTGCCCGTGCGCATCACGACGCACCATCCGAATGTTAACTGTGTTGCGTGGTCCGTACTCTCGTCTGGCTGGCCCGCCTTGCACATGATCGCGGTCACGACGACGGGCAGGTTGCAGACGATGAGCAAGAACATGTCCTGAGGAGGTACAGTTAGTGAGGTGGGAGATGCAGTGTGATTGTGAACGGCATACCTCAACAATTGCGGCGATGACAACTTTGATGCCCCCGTCGCTGAAGATGAGCGCTGTGTGTACCAAGGACACGGTCCTAATGTTTTGCTGAGCGTTGTGAAGGGTGAGCATTGAGCTCGTCGATCGAGTGCTCACCAAGCTCAAATTGTCCTGCACTCCGACGGACCACGGCACACTGCACCTTCATCGTCCGTCCAGGGGTAGCCATCCATCCAAGTCACGAGCTTCTCGTATAGAGTGTCTGTGGCTGCGTAGACTGCTCCTTGAAGTAGCCTATCCCCTTCTTGCGCGTCTGCATTGCACGCATAATCCCTGCCTTGTTGCGCTTGGAACACGGGAGCCTGAGTGAGCCCAGGAATGAACGGCGGGCGTGACGTCCTCTGTACGTTGCTGGGCAGTGCTCAGGCCATTTGCACGGCGTGCGGATTGTGTGTACACGGCACAGGCGGTATAACTGCGAGGGGGGTGGAGGGAATAGTGACAGCGTGTCTGAGGAGGTTGGGAGCAAGGTGCTAGGCATGACGTGGCGTTGAGCTGGTGGCAACAAGTCATGTGATACACGTAGACGCTACCAGCGCGACTTGAGCTCTGGAGTCCTTACTCGCCTGCTCTCTTGTCAGCCTCCCACTCATCAGTTCGCCCGCTCTTCTGCCCGTCCACGCTTCGGCTTGCTACCCTGCTCTCTCACTTGTCTGCATGCTCTCCAGCCCTTTCCGTATGAGCTCCCACACCAGCCCGCTGAGCTCGCCCACAAGCCCGCGGATGCGCTCGTACGCACGCTTGACGTAGATCCGGCCCTCAATGCTCATGAGCTCTGCAACAGCCTGTGCGCGTATGCCTGTGTGAGCCCTCCACTAGCTACATGCAACAGTGCGACAGCGATCCTGGTGAGTTGAAATACGTACACACAGCGGAAATTATCCTTATGTTTACTACACAGCACGAGCAGTGTTGCCACGGTTACTGCGGCCTTCGAATGAGACTGCCTGGAAGAGCCAGTAGCAGCTCACCTCGCCCCACGCCTTGTACACCCTGTCGCGGAGGCGGACGAAATTATCGAGCTTGCTGACGTCCATCGGCACGACAAGTACGTTCGCCTCCCCCACCACCTTTGTTAGCTCTGCCCCGAGCTTGTACAGCAGCCCCTCGCTCACGTCACTCTGCGACTGTGACCATCGTCCCAATCCTGCGGCGATGAGCATCCTCGATGATGACGACAACTACAATAGGGTACGCACATTGCAAGCTCGAGCGTGGCGGCTCACCCAATACTGGGGACACGGAAATGTACATCGTGAAGAGAAGCACACGGACACTGTCAATGCACCCCACCCCGCGACGGCGTGCAACGGTGCACTGTAGCCGGAGCCAAAGTTTAGGAAGGAGAGGTTGCGAGGAGGTTGAGCTCTGTGGCGACTCGGAGGAGGGTACTGATGCATAGGGTATTAGTGTAGACTGTCGGAGTACAAAGGACTACTCGCAATTCATGTAATATACACAGAATCACAGAATCATATTGGCACTCGTTGGCCCATTATCACTTGTTCGACACCAAGACATATTGTACCGCATCAGGTACACTTGCACTCTCGGTAATGCTTCACTCATTCCAATAACACCACACAAGGGGTCTATGTTGGCTGTATTCTGCCGAGTGCATCTGTGTTAGCGGTATTCCCCAGAATACGTCTACGTTAGCTGCATTCTTTGCAATCTTAGTAACTTCTCACGAATTCTCCAAAGGGGGTTTTCCTGATGACTACATGGAATGTTCCATGAGAAACACTATAGTGCAATATGTATACATGGCCTGCTACAAGGCCCTTTCCAGATGAGGGGCTCTCCTAGCTTGCTGTGAGGTATCCGGTTCGTTAGCGCTTGTCGAGTGGCTGACGTGCGAGACGAGGCAGTGGTGAAGTCGGATACACACGGGAAGTCATCGAAAGTCGGACTGAGTGCGTGAGTGGCAAGAGATCTTCGTAACGAGACTTGGGCCTACGAGCCCTCTAAGTACATGCTTATATACGAGAGTCGAGAGGGGAGCCACACAGGGCGTAATGTATTATCGTAACCGTA
>KE504153.1:416683-449882 GCA_000344655.2 Fomitopsis schrenkii
CTACCGTCTACCCTCCGCTTTACTTCTCCCTCATCCTCCGCTCGAGTTTGTCGCTCCAGCACTAGCTACCCTCCGCTATCGTCCCTCAGCTTGGTCTCCGAGCTCGCTGTCACCCAAGGCTCAACATCCAGCGAACCCCTTCCCCATCTACCTTCCGCCGTACCCGGGGAACATACGAACACTACAGCGGTCGACCCCGACTGAGCCTGGAGGGCCTGCAGATAGCCGAAGAACTGATTCTGCATGGTCGTGGCATGGCCGAGTAGCGCGTTAAAGGCGTCGCTCGACATCGAAACCTCGCGGTCCGGGTCAGTCGCAGGTGGTGCGTGGCTTTGCCCGCTGTTGTTGGGGCCCCTTGGCATGCTGCGGCGATCCCCGTTCCTCAACGCCTCCATGACGCGCGAGGAATACTCTTCGGGAACTGGGGCCCAGGGCTGCGACAGCCTGAAGACCTCCCGGTACCCCTCTGGCGGGTCACCCGGGAAAGGCGCAGTGCCATTCAGGAAGGCGCACAACTGTGTGGCATACCGTTCCCATCCAATGCAATCCTGGGCGGTATATTGGTGCGGGTTGGAAGAGACCATCTTGGTGCGTCGTCGAGAAGACTTGGAGCGTCGCACGCGGGTACAAGTGCGTGTATGGGGAGTGCTTGTGCGGGGGTCGCTACGAGAGGTGTGTGCCTTCGTTGTTGCTGTAGACCGAGTTCCCTCACTCCTTTTATACACATTCCTAGGTGCTGGTCGTTGTGGAGCACAATCCACTCCGTACTGACCCCAACGGTGAGCTATCCGCTCCGTTTGTTGTTCTCGCAGTGGTGCACTAATAGGCCTACAGGTTTTCATTTCGATACCATCCGTGCTAGCTCGCGTGGTCGGCGCTGTGGGCGGCTCAACTAGCTGTGAAATGCTGACTATTCCTAAAGCTTCACAGTACTCGGTCAAAGCCTGGAGATGGCGGACATCATGGTAAGGTACCCATGTCTCGTCCCCTGTTGACCATCTCACAAGAAATTCAGCATTCGCGCCTCGCCCGCTATGCGAGACGATATTCAAAACCACCCATTCCCTGGGCTGCTCCCCGAAACCTGGCAGCTGGTGAAACTGGCGCCCCGGGAACCGCCTAACGTCATTAGGTACGTGCGGCCGCAAAAGGGAGGCATGGAACGAGTCCGCGATGCCTCGCGCTTTTAATTCCGCTGATAGCTTAAGCTTATAGGTAGCTCCGGGTTCCATTTCTCGCTCAATGGGAAATGGGCCAAGGTACTTTGGTACCAGCTTCCTGGCTCGGGCCTTTGGCAGACGCAAGCTCTTGGTTGACAGATACACAAGGTCGCCAACCCTGAATGGTGCCGGACGGCGATGCTTGTTCGCCTGTCGCGTCTGGTGCACACGCGCTTCAATGATCGCATCGTGCGCAGACATTATAGCTTCGCGCATTCGCTGTGCGAATCGTTCAACACCGGGATACTCAGACTGATAGTCCCATACCAAGGTGCGTGGCATTTGACCATAGTTGAGATAAAACGGTGAGAACCCCGTGGTGTCTGACCGCGCAGTGTTCATCGCGAGTTCAATCGCAGGGAGCCGACTTGCCCAATCACGCTGATCAGGACTGACACACTGGCGTAGCATTTGTGTCATTGTCCTGTTAGCACGTTCAGTGGCTCCGTCCGTCTGCGGGTGGTATGCTGAGGACAGACGCAACTCTGTGTTCATGAGCTTGTGGAGGTGAGTCCAAAACGTGCTCGTGAACAGAGTATCTCTATCACTAATGATCCGTTCTGGCAATCCATGCAGCTTATAGACGTGCTCGAATACAACCTCAGCGACTTGAATTGCTCCGTAAGTCTGCCGTGTCGGTATCAAGTGCACCATTGACGTTAAGTGATCTATGACGACACAGATCATATCGAACGATCCAGCCAATGTGCTCGATTCGGGAAGTGGGCCCACGAAGTCGATCCCTATCGACTGCCAAGGCCGTACAGGTACGGGCAAGGTACGCAACAGTCCCATTGGCTGTTGTGTCATCGACTTACTTGTTGCACATACTCCACAGGTTCGGCAGTAGGCAGTGACATCATCTACCATCCCTTTCCACCATACCTCCTCGCGCAAGTATTGCAGGGTCTTTCGGGCCCCGAGGTGAGCGAGGACCGAATGTGCATGCTTAATGATGATCTCTCTGACCCGTCTTGAGCCGATCAGGACATCAGGTATGCACAGCACCCGACTGGAGCCATCCCGCTTCAGGTAGATCAGTCCCTGATCTACTTCGAAGTCCTTGTACTCAGTAGGCTTCAGTAGGACCTGGCAAAAGAAGACATCTTCGCTGTATCTCCCTTCGATGCTCTGGGGCATTGGCATCCCTAGGTCACTTGAGACAAGCACACTGGTAGGTATGGATGTCCGTAATCTCATGGTCCCCTCAGTTTGCTGATCACCCTGCATGTCGAGTGGACTGGGCATGCGATCCTCATGATCATTTGGTGAGTCATCGCTTTCGTGAGCATGCGGTGAGTCTGACGAGGTGTCCCTATCAACACCTGCATCGATCTCTTCACGGGATAGGTTGTGCGTATCTGGTGAGTTGTTGCTAATCATCTCATGTGACTCGTAGTCCCAGTGAGCGCGCGGTCTATCCGCCAGTCGTGTTGATCGCCTTGGCTCAAAGTTGAACACAGCAGCGGCGCCAGTATAGACTGGTCGAAGTATGCTTACGACTGCAGATCGTACGGCGTGCCCGCTACCACTTCCTGAAGGTGCATCTGGGTGATTTACGTCATCTGCAACGTACTCACTCTTTGAGCGCTGTATGCCAAGTGGTTCGTCGCTATAGATCCGCAAGAGTGCGTCTGCAAGAACATTGGTCTCACCAGGTATGTAGTGAATCGTGAAGTCGAACTCATTCAGTACGTCCATCCAACGGTGCTGTCGGGGCGAGAGGTTCTTCTGACCCATAATGTATTCTAGGGCCTTGTGATCTGTACAGATCCGAAACTTCGCACCATGCAGCAAACCACGGAAACGTTTCAAGGACTCAACGATGGCGAGCAGCTCCTGCTCATGGACAGGGTAGTTCTGTTGGGCCGAGTTGAACTTGCCAGACCAAAAGGTGACGACTTTTGCAGTCTTCAAGTCCTCGCCTTGGCTGATGTATCCACTTGCACCCGTCAGTGAGGCATCCGTTACCAGGTTGATAGTCTCCTCGTTAGGTGAGTAATTGAGCGCGGTTCTGCGGTTGTCCCGCCATGTGCTCACTATTGCCTTGACCTGTTCAAATGCGCGTTGGTGCGTGTGGGTCCATCGCCATTGTGCGGTAGCACCTGCAATCGAGGCAAGTACACCCATGGGTATCCGAATACCTGGGCAATCAGGTGCGAGAAAACCAACTGCACCCAAGAAACTGCTGAGCAATGACTTGTTTGTAGGTACTTTCCAGTTCGCAATGGAGTCAACCTTATGCGGGTCCATTGCGATGCCCTTGTGGTCAATCACGTGCCCGAGGATGGTGAGCTCCTTTGCGAAGAACCGCATCTTCGTTGGGCTGAGATAGAACTTCTCGCGTCGCAGAACGTCAAATACAAGTCGTACGTGCTTCATATGATCTTCAACTGTGTCTGAATAAATCACGATGTCATCGAGATAGACATCCATAAACACGCCAATGTAAGGAGCGAAGATGTGATTCATGACCATCTGGTAAGTGGCCCCACCATTACAATCTCCTTGTTGCATGACTAGGCTCTCCATATTACCATCTGGTGTCGTGAACAGGGTCCTGGGTACGTGGTCCTTAGTTACTCTGATCTGCTCGTAGGCATCCTTCCCATCCAACATCGTCCAAAACGTATGTCGTGTGACATTTCGCAGGATTGAGTCAATGTCCGGAAGCGGGGATGCGAGCTTGACAGTATTCGCGTTGTCCTCTCGCTTGTCTACAACAGTGCGTATTCCCATTTTGCCGTCCTTTCCCGGCTTAGGTAAAATGAGCATAGGCGAGGCATTCATGCCTGAAGCAAAGCGCCACCTACCGCTTTCCAGGTAGGATTGCTTCTTTGCCTGCCAGATTGCCTTGAGGGCTTCGGGACATTTTGATGGTCGCCACTTGTAGATCTTGGACTCGTCGATCAGAGGGATCGAGTGGTTGATCTTGCGAAAGGGAGGTAAGGCGCCTCGTGTTGGATCCTGACACAGATCTTCAGCCTCCTTCCTTAGTGTCTCACGAAGTTTCTCGAGATTACCTTCTAGCAGATCTGCTGCTGCAGACGAGACTTCGGTGGCGTCTTCGCCAACAATGGGACAAGGCGAAGGTGAGCCTACTGCAATTCGAGTTGGGTTGAGGCTGATAGCGACTTTATGCTGGAATATGAACGGGGTCCCAAGGATCGCGTCATAGTTATCAAGGTTGACAATATCAAAGCGGCGCGGGCATTTGATATCTTAGTAAGTCAGCTCGACTGTAGTACTATAATTGATCTTCGAGCGGGAGCCGTGAACAGCAAGCTGCACTGGTAAGGGCTTGGCTAACATCTCCTTCTTTAGGCCGAGCCGATCTACGAGAGTCGTTGATAGAAAATCTGCCATACATCCGGTGTCAAGTAGGGCACGGATGGGTTTCCCTTCGATCAAGACCTCAACAATCAACGGCTTTGGAATTCGCCGTGTGAAGTCCTTGAGGCGCATTGAGGTATGTTCGACATTCCTCATCATGTTATCCTTCTCCTGACGTCGCTTTCGGTCCGCCTTAGCCCGGCTATGGTCTGTGACGGCGCCACAGAATATCCCTGAAGTCATCGAAAGGAGCCGCCTTCGACGGTGCGCTACTGCGCGATCATCTTCGGGTTCCTCGAGAACATCTTCTAGGTCAATATCCGGATCAGCGCGTTGAGCGTAGTCACACAGAACATCAAACAGGACGCGTTGTGGATTGAATTCGGGGTGAGTGATATCGTCATGAGTGACACAGAACCTGATGTCCTTGTCTTTCAGGTATACCACATAGGCTTCTGCCAGCCTGTCCCATACCACAGTTACGCCCTCCGGATCAATATCAAGGTCCTCCGGGATTGCGGCACAGATCTGCGCGTCAAGCCACCTACTCGCAGTCGGAATGTCATCTTCCGAGAATGGCTCAGGATACGAGTGAGTGTGAGGGCGATTCATACTGCCTTGCTCATTAGCAACTGCCTTCGCAATTAGCTCAGGAACGTTGACGTTAGGGAGTCGAATGTCATCCTTATGCACAACATCAGGAAAAAACTCTCAGGCTCATAGTGCCCACTGCGACTATCATTTCCATTATAGGTAACATCAGTAGCATTGTTCCCAGGGTACCATATGTGAGCATACATAGTACCTCATAGGGGTGCACCAAGAGCTGTAGTTGTCGGTAGCAGAAACAGTATATATGTATATATGAGTAGACAAATCAAGTAGACACACTATAGTACGGGATCTGCAGTGGCTGTAGCAAATGCAAGGACCACACTTGTCTTGTTCACTCAGTGAAGAACAATGCCAGTGATTTGAAGCTTGAATTGGATCCACACGAGTACATACAGTACTAGTTTACTTCCATTACCATCGCCTCATTATTCTACATAGTCTAGTCTGGTAATACCACCCCAGCTGCCATGACAGCCCCACCACATCCCAATCTAGTGGTGTGTTTGGAGTGTCCACTCACTGCTGACCAGTGCGGACCTTCGCGCGCTGTTGAGCACAAGGTGGGGAGCTGTCTGTCTTTTTGGCGTGGATGTCCACAACGTATTGAGGGGCAGCCGGCGATCCTCATACACTGTTGAGCGGCATGCAGTGAGTCACAATTCTGTGCCGTGTAGCAGGAGGGAGTGGCCGAAGTGGGAAAGTACTTGTACGCACCATTTGCATAGATACGCGCCGGGCGGTCAAGGGACTGCGCTTTAGTAGTATGCGCGTGAATTGTCGGTGCCGGCGACAGCGACGAAGGCCTGAGTTCAGCGAGGTTGAGCTTGATGGGGACAAATGTGTCGCAGGCGATGCGGAGAGTCTGCCCGCTCAGGGGAGAGGCAGCGAAGCGATGAGGTGGAGGTGGGGACAGGCATGACGAGCGGGGAGACAGGGGCAGCATGGGGGAAGAGGCGGGCGCGGGCTCTGTACCGATAGAAGTGCTGGCACTGGAGGACTCGTAGCCCCGAGCATTGCCGCCGTATGTGTGCAAGTCGGCGCCGGAGTCATCGTCCACGGTGAGGAGTGCGGGGTTGGCGCGGGCAGAGCCGAGGGCAGAGCACGACCGGTGGTCGTGGCTTAGTTTGCCAGTAAGTGGCCGTGTAGGGTGTGTAGTTAGTAGATGGCTATCGGCGGGGGCTGACCACGCACCTGTTGCAAGCAATTCTCCGCCGCCCACATCCGCCTTCATCTCTCCATCTCCTTGTGCCCATCGCCTCCTGTGAGCCCTCCAGGCATGGCCGTATGCGGCCAGCGCGTGTGCTCGCGATTTGTGGGCGGCCAGCACGAGCCAGGTTGTTCCAGCGGTCGGTCGAGTCCAATAAGTTGTGCCGCGTTGGCGACAGGTGAAGGATCCGAGAGCGAGTGTGCGGAGGAGCCTGAGGGAGTTAGTGGCGAGTGCAGCGGGGACCGAAGTTGGTAAGCACCAAATCCGGACTTTTCCGAACACCCACTTTTGGATGGCCACGTCGCCGAGACTTGACTTCTTCGCCCAACAATAAGTTGAGCTCTCTGTGTCGCCTCGCTCTGTTCACCCAGCTCGACGTCTTAACGTAGCTTAGACACACTACAGCACGCTTTTCACTGTGCTCCAACTGTGAGTCGTCTACACCCTGAAGGATGGCTGATGCTAGATTTGCAGCGCAGACGAATACCTTCAAGTGACAAGTAAGTAACGACTACTCTGGCTCGCGTCGCAGTCGTAATATCCAAGAATGTCTACGGCTGCCTCCCCGCCATCATGAAGCAGAACAGTGCCCTCGAGTGCCCTCCTCTTCCCACCCAGCACCTCAATCTGCATCTGAAACATTGTTTGTCTTCCTTTCTTCCACCGTAGCAACACTGTAACCTTTTTGCTCGTTCCCCAGTCGATCCTGCTAAGCCCCCACAAGTCAAGTTCCAAGAGATCATTCGCAATGGAGAGTCGGCCATCGTGCGTTTCTCTGATGTCCTCCACGTCCTCGATCTCACCAAGCACACAGGTCGCCCGTCTGAAGATCCAGACAGTACGTGTCTTGCCTGCGCAGCGTCCCTCGCTCACTCCCCATCATACAGCCCTCTGTGCATGTGTTTGTTCTCCGCCGCTTCGATACCGGCGCGATCAGCCTCACAACCATGTTCCGTGCCGCCTTCCCCACCGCGACAGACGACCACGAGAAGGCAGAGTCGAGCTGGATTCGTGCCACCTACGATCTCACCGGCACCAACAAAGGCGGCCATTCATGCTTCGCCGGCACCGGTCACCCCTGACATAGCCCTGCAGCTCGCTGACAGCTACCGCCTCAGTACCGTCCTCCCCATCCTCGCCAAGGCCCTGCCAGAGCCAGGTGTCGTCTACCGTCGCTCGACCCGCGCTCAGCAGCCCACCCCAGAGCAGTCGCCCGCCCCGGCCAAGAAGCACATGGAGGCCTCCCTGCCGACGCATCCGGTTGTCCTGCTGTGTGCGGAGAGTGCGGTCAGCTGGATGCCCAGATGGAACGGAAACGACATGCGCAGAGACGGGAGGCGACAGACCGCGCGAAGCTTCGGGAACGACACACCGAGAGCAGACGGCCAAGGTAAGCCATCTACGCGGCAGTCGAGAGAGGCATGCTCCCTGGTGTGGCAGGCGTCCTCCGCTAGTTCTCGGATGTCTTGTGCGCGGCATGTCGAGCTTCGCCGACTTTTGCTGGCATGCGCGCACGAGCTGCTCTGCCGTGCACAGACGCGCTCATGGTATTCACAGGTTGTTCGGAACACTACACCGGTGCGAAGACGAATGGTCACCAGCCCGTCCCCGTGCAAGCACCGGCCAAGCGTGCACATCAGTCATGGTGAAGCAGGCGTGGATACAAAGTACTTGTACCTGCTGCCCGCATCTACAAGCCGACGTGGCTCCCTCTTCCTTCCCGTCATTCTTTAATACCCGAACCCAGGCCCTACCAAGTGAGACTGCACCACAGACACACTGCAAAGCTCGATCATGAGCTCTGGTCCGCGCCTATGTTGTCGAATGCTTACCCAGTGGCCGTGTCTCCATTTCGCCGTCTCCCGATGACTGGATCCCTTGTGTATAGTGCAGCTGCTGCCATATCATGCTTAATGTATACAAGTAGAATTATGTGCAATAGATTTCATTCATATCTGCTGGGATTGAGATCCATGGGTGTGACTACGAGTGCCTATGAGCCTGCTACGAGCATCTATGAGCAGGATATGAGTGTCTATGGCTGGAATACACTGTACTATGATAGACATTGAGCACACTATGATGCACTACCCGCCACTACAGAGCTGCTGTGCACGCCTATGGCGGGCTACAAACACGGGGGTCTTCGATGACACTATGAGCGCTATATTGGCGCCATAGTCCTACCAAGCAATCCTGTTTTTTCCTGATGAAGAATGGGCTGCTCTGGCCGCAGCCAGTCAGTCACTTCGAACCGATCACCCAGAGGTATCACCGAAAAGCGGTCAGAAGGTTTCATTCCTGCCTGCATAGCCTCGTCATCCCCATAGTGGGATCGGAACAATGCGGTGATGTATTCCGTATCTGACTGTTCATCAGCATGTGGCCATGCTTCTGACATCTCGTGTGCCATTTCAAGAAATTCACCTGTAATGGACACTGCTCCGACGTGAACATCTGCCTCCTGTGCCTCGGCCGCCATGCGGTCAATGTCAGCGAAGAACACAGACCCTGCCTGAACGTGTGGGGCCTTTGCCCGCTTGCGCTGTGGGCAGTTACGTGCTTCATGGCCAGCTTCCTTGCATTCGAAGCACTTCCCTTCAGCGCGCAAGCGGTCGCGCTCTTCGCGGCTGAGCTTAGGCGGACGCTTGTCCTTAGGGTAGGACGAGGCATATGGTGGGGCTCTTGAGCTGCGTGCCTGGTTATTGTTCCGTTTTCCGAGGTTGATGCCCTTTACCTCTACTCCAGAGCGGCGCGTGGAACTGCCGGCTTCCTTAGGAGTGTATGACTGAGGTCCATCAACCCGATTTCGGAACCTTCCCCAGGTGCGCCCAGGTACCCTTCCTTCGAACAGACGATCTTCCTGCTGCTTCAGGAAGTATGCGTCTTCACGACGCTTAGCATACTTGACCATCTTGTCAAGGGGTGTTCGTTCTGGGCTACAGCCCTTCTCCTTGAGATATAGTCAGAGGTACTGGTGGATCCCATCCCAGAAGGTCTGCACTATGTTCCTTGTTGTGACATCGGGAAACCGTACAGCGAGTCGTTCGAGTTCTCGAACAAAGTCTCTTACTTTCTGGTTCTTTCCCTGCTTCGACGATTGCAGACGCTGACGTAAACGCTCCTTATAGTCAGGCGGGAAGCAATAGTCGAACAGGCCCTTATATAGGAGCTGCATATTCCAGCTTCGCTGGTCCATAGCTACGTGTTGCATGAAGAATGAGCTGGCCCGATCTGACATGAAATTCACGACGATCTTCAGTGATACTCGGTCATCGAGGTTGTGCAACTCGCGCCAAGTTTCGATCTCGTATACCCAGTGGTCAAATAGATCAAGATCAGGCTTCCCATCCCACACAAATGGTGGCTTCAACTTTATCCCCGAGATCACACTATGGAGGCGTCGAGTGTCTGCTCGGTGTCGCCTGCGGTAAGTCCTGCTACTTGGACTTTGGTGATGTCTTCGACGGGAGGTTGATGATGAACTACTCGAGCTCGAAGATGACCTCGAGGACGAAGACGAGTTTGGAGGTGAGTCAGGTGGTCCCTCCGAATCTGACGGGTCATACGACGATTCTGAGCTCTCATCAGAGCTGCTAGATTCTGATGAGCTCGGGTCATCAGGCTCCGAGCCGTCATTCGAGTGAGGGGGTGAAGGTGGTGAACCACCCTTTCCGGCATGGCCAAGAGCCATCCTACTGAAGAATCCTCCATCAGGTACCTGCGATTTCTCGCGGTCAAACCGTGTCGCCTTAGCCCGCTTGTGCTCGTGAGCCTTTTTCGGTGATTTTTCAATCTTGGGCAACTTCAGTTCCTCTTTTGGAGCCCTTTTGTGATGGCTCGCTGTAGATTCCTGTTGATCGCCTGGACCCATGCTGAAGCGACGCATGAAATCGCGCTGAGCCTTATCACGGTCAACACTTTTGCCCTTATCCTTCGGCTTAGGCTTATCATGGTGAGAGCTCTCATCATTGTCGCTAATCTCATGTATCACTGCATTAACATGTATGCTAGATACATTCTGGCTCGATTCACCCATGCCCTCGTATACGATCATGCGGTGCTCTTGCAACGAGAGCTCCACTGCTTGACGAAGCTGCTCTCCCTCCTCGTCGGAGTCTAGCGCGGGTGAGTACTCCAATATCGACGCCTCGGGGTGGAAGCTAGTAATAAGTTCCTCGAACTCGGAATAGCCCAAAGGCTTCAATTCCGGGAGGATTGGACTCAGTGCCTCTGAGTTCTTCCACATCCCACTGACATTCCATGAGTCGGGCAGTGAACCCAGGGTATCATCATCCTGGTCCATATCAGACCAGTCCCTCGAGAACCTGCGTCGTCGCACAGCTACTACAGCTCCTGAGATCGGACGCGATCTTTCCTGGTTCTCGTCTTTAGGTAAGTGGATTGCTTCCGAGTCTGTCTCGAGAGCCTCCGTGCTGAAGAGCTCTTCCACAGACTCATCCTGCACCACGAGGCCACCCTCAGGCTGGCTCTCGTTGGTTCTACGACGCGTGGCCCCTATGGCCATGCTCGCGCCCTCCATTCCCGAGTCTCCACCATTCGGTTCGACAATCGGGACAGACGCTCCGGTGATGCCAACATCACCTCGGTCCGATCTCCTCGCCGCGGCCTCTAATTGTGCCTTTAGAGCCGCGCTGTTCGTGCGAGTAAGGCGAGTCGTCCCAGCATATTCAGCAAGTATACCATAATCGGTTATACCCCACTTTACAGCCAGGTTGATATCAGTCGCCGCGTGATACGGCGGACCGTGCCTATATGGGTCCTCTTCAGCGGGAGGGAGTTGTCCCTCCTCGAGGTTGCCCGTTCCTTCGAATACGCTCGGGCCCACCCTCAGTTCGTCGGGGTCGGTCCCTACCTCGCGCAATTCGTCCGCCAAAGTTTGCCTGGGCGGACTCGGGGTGACTTCTTGACTGCTGGTAAGCTGAGTCATATCTGGATATCCTTGTAGAAAAGCCGGCTAAAAATAAGATCAGCGAGCGGGTGATCAGTCCGTCGCGTAGAGGTCAGTTATACGTGTACGAGAAAAAGAACACTCAAAAAAATGTGAGGTATCCGGTTCGTTAGCGCTTGTCGAGTGGCTGACGTGCGAGACGAGGCGGTGGCGAAGTCGGATACACACGGGAAGTCGTCGAAAGTCGGACTGAGCGCGTGAGTGGCAAGAGATCTTCATAACGAGACTTGGGCCTACGAGCCCTCTAAGTACATGCTTATATACGAGAGTCGAGAGGGGAGCCACACGGGGCGTAACGTATTATCGTAACCGTAATTAGTAAGACCTGGGTGGCATAAAGATAATCGAGACGAGAGGATGAATGTAACGAGACAAAGTATCGTAGAGATAATGAGAGCTGAGAGAGTGGAACAAAAGCGAGACGGAACGTGCGGGAGCGGTAGCATACGGAGGTGACGTCGAGTCAAATGAGACGAGGCGGAGGTCGAGGCGGTCAGATAGCGGTCGGCGCTTGTGCGATGTATGCCGGCGCCTACCCTACCCTTACACTTGCATTGACACCATTCCATCCAGACAATATGTCATATGTACATGCGAGAACTCTTCAATGATTGCCATTCACGCCGTTCACGCCGTTCACCTGGCTGAGCGCCGCATCTGCCTTGCGGAGATCACCCTCGCTCAGGCTGTTCGACTTGCCACCCCCCGGCGTGCTCGCACCTGACATCACCGAGCTCGCGCGTGACCGCACCTTCATGACGAGCGGGCTACGTCAAAATGACAGTCAGCGAGAGCACGCAGCATGTGTAGAACCATGGACATACAAAGGATAGCCTTCGTCCTCGTCGTCAGCCTGAGACGGCCAGTGGTAACCGCGGTAATCGCTCGTTCCCAGCGCCTGCATCTACATCAAGACCAGGGGTATGAGCCATCGCACAAGAGGTGAGGTGAGTATGCCGCGCCGGATACGCACCTCCTCCGTGAGCGTTCCGATATCTCCGGGCGTCGCGATGCCGGACATTCTGAACCGCGGGCTCGCCGGGACCGAGTTCGGCATCATCCGCTCCATCCCGAAGTCGAACTCTTCCTCCTCGCCCTCTCCGCCGACCCCGTAGAACGCATCCGGGTACGCGCGCCGCAGCGCGAGCTGGCGCGCCTTCGAGTACTCAATGCCGAGGTTCTTCCAGTCGAGTAGCGGGCTCAGCCGCTCGACGCGGTTCCGCTGGTTGATCCGCTGCCGTCGGGTCTTCTGCGTGAAGCTGAAGACGTGGTCGGTGAGCTGGTTGACCGAGTCCTCGACCGACTGCGAACGTCGGTCGACGATGTAACAACCTTCATCCTCTGGCCGCTCAATGAGATCTTGCATGAAGCAGCCGAAGCCAGAGAGGTTCGTCGTTACAGAAGGAATACCCATCTGCTTGTGTGTCAGCACGATACACAACGACGTGTTTGGGAAAGAATACGACGTACCACCGTGCACTCTGCCGGGGTGTACCCCCACGGTTCGTAGTAACTCGGGAATATACCTAGATGGCAACCTCTGACGAATTCCTCGTAGTCGAGTCCAAGGATTGGATTGTTCGAGTTCAAGAAATCTGGATGGAAGACGATCTTGACGCGATCAGACTCATTGTTGAACAGCTCAACGCGTCGGATCTGAGTCAGAATCGGGTCGTTGTTGTCGTCCGCCATGTTGTGCGTCGTAACAGGTGGTAGTGCGTTGCGCTTGAGCGCAAATATACGCCGCTTGAGCAACACCTTGTCTTCTTCTGAGAGCAGTACCTCTGGCGACGGCAGTGTGCTGTGTTCCCTGGACGTAGAAATCAGATGTCGTGATCAGGCAGGGACTGAATCAAAACGAACATACCCGTTCGACCGAATGGCGTGCTCGAACAGTCGCGCACCAACCCGGTTTTGTATTTCCGTAACCGTATCCCGGAGCTGCTTTGTGACGGCCTGGCCCTTGAGAGCGTCGATAGTATACGAGTGCGTAGCAGCAGGCATGATGATGAACGCGACGACGGTCATCTTCGATCCCGACTTCTTGAGACGATAGTTGAGGCCTACAACAGTGTAAGACGCTTCGACACGCGTAGATAAATGTCACCTACGAGCCAACGACTCAATGTACATGTCCACACCCTTATTACGATACTCGTATCGACCAGCGGTGAAAACCTATAGAGGGGCCAATTGAGACTGAGTGATAGCGCGTCGGAAGGTAGCATACATAGAGTGTGTCATCCAGACTGAAGTTGAAGTGCCCATAGAAGTGTCCACGCACGAAATCGTGTATCTTTGCCTTTGCAGTCTGGTGCAGATTCTGAAACTCGTGCATGGCTTGGAACTTGACAACATTGAGGCCATTCGGTAGCACACCGTCCGGCTTACGTTTAAGTAGATGCTCGGACTCGTACGCGGTAATGTGCGAGACTGTTGTGAAGACATCGGCGCAATGCGCAGCAGAGCGTTCAATGCAGTATCGGTGGTAGATCCCGCGCTTGCCAGCTTCATGGTCGACGTCGAAGTACTGGAGGTTGTTGTAGAAGTCGACGCTGCCAGCACAGAGGTAACGACCGAGTAGGGTCGCGTGGGTGGTGAAGATAGTGGTAACGTCGACATGACGTTTGCGAAGGAGAGGTATTGCTAGGCCAGCCTGCCATTCGTGAAAGTGGGCTACGACGGCCGTATCAAGCTGACGCGAGACGTACTGCGAAGGAAGTTAGAGGAGGAGTGCGGCGATAAGACAATAGAGGCGCACCTCGCCGAGGAACCATGCTACGATGTACCCGAACACAATCGTCTCGTTCGTTTCGTGGTCATTTGGAGGGGTCGGGATGCCTGCCAGATTCCAGAGATCGCCCTTCCACTCGTCCAGGCGTGAGTATTGACTGCCAGTGTCGAAGAGGAGGACGTGAGGGGCGCCCTCGATGAGCCATCTACCGTAGAGAGCCTTCACACCGGCATTGCGCATGTTCTCGAGGGTCACGGCGAGATGCGGATCAGTTGGTTCTTGGGCCTCGACCTCCATGGGAGCGGTCTTGTAGCTGAGAGGGCCGATGAGGCAGTATCTATCGCCATACTCCGAGACGGTGACAGGTACTTTGGTTTTGATGACGGTGTAGATGCCGCCAACCTTGTTCGCGACCTCCCAAGCGCATTCGAAGAGAACGGGGTTGTGTACGTCGCGCTTCACGTCGGCCATGGTATTAGGGCTTGGTGAAGTAAGGATGAGAGATGGATGCGCGACGGCGAGATGAGGTGGGCGAAGGAAACAGACGCGTTAGAGAAGGTATATATGCGGGGGATATGCGGTGGAAGGGGCTTGAGGAGGAGAGGGTGGGGCAGACCCTGGCTCTCCGACGCGCGTGTTCGACGCGACCGACTTAAATTCACATTCATCCTTCGCGCCGCATGCCCGGTGCTGCGTCGCGCCTTTTCTAGACATTCTAAATGACCGGGAGGAGACTTGTCTGCCCGAAAGGCCCAGAATGGATTTTGCGTGGCCTTTATGGGCAATCGACGGCGTTTCTCGCAGTTGCGCCCAGCGCCTGTCTCTGTTGACGTCAGCGTCGTGGCTGATGCGGGCTCCCGGGAACCAGACTCGGGGTACCCCATGGGGAGATCGTCCCCCGCCTCTCGGTCCGCCGAAGACCACTCTGGGTTCCTTCGACGCGAGACCACTGCCGCAGGCCGACACTCACCTGGCATGCAGATCGCGCTTTGCGTCCTCAAAAGCACCTGCATACCCTTGTGATAGCCTTAGTGCCGCTCGTCGTATCAAGCACGTTCTACCGCGATGTGTCACCTCACTCCCGGTGACCCCACCGTGAGGTCACGTTGACCGCCGTATGGTCCGTCTTCTCTCCAAATGACCAAACGCGCCTACGGAAGATCCGCTTTACTACATCGAGGAGGCAAGGCAGGAGTGCTCGTTATCGCAGACGGCATACATAGGATAACCGATCCCAGAGAGCAGGGCATGGGAAACATCATTAGCGATGAACACGCACTTACCCAGTTGCAGCGCTCGAACGCTCCGTGTCGATACGAAGGGTGCCGTGCAGATGTTAGACGTTGGAGGCTGATCAGCATCCCATCTCCATGGGTTTGGCACCTGGCTCCGGTGTCTAGTGTACTCTGTGCACCAGTCCCAGTGGATCGGTAAATAAATGTAATTTAAGTCTAGGACTATCAGTGCATACCGAATCCATCATGAATCTGACAGGAGCTCCTCCAGCTCCTTGTGAACAGAGAACGCGAGCCTCCTCTGGGTCTTTTGGGCTCTTCGCCCGCCTGTTCGCCTGCGACACGTCACCGTCAGCACGCCGTCCAACACGCGTAGAGAAAGACACCCACTGTTGTTCCTGGCAAACGAAGGTCTCCGGCGCTGCCTCCCACAGCTCCAACACATCCTTCCGCTTCATGTCTACCGGCCGCTCCTCCCGATCCGGGGGCCCGAACAGGTCGAGCGCGAGCTGCGCATGCGCGACGCCCGCATACGTCGTCACGCACCGTGGGTTCACCATGATCCGCGCGGGCAGGAACACAGAGTTCGGGATGTTCATCTCCGTGTCGTCCTCCTGCGAAGGCGGTGGCGGCAGGGGTGCATCCGGTGGGAGGTCTGTCGCGTCGTAGTCCGAACCAGCATTAGCATCAGGGTCCGCCTGCGCCCGTACCTCCTCATAGATCTCCTCGTCCTGTACCACATGCCGCCCCCCGCTCTCCTCGTCCTCCGGCTGCTGGGGAGCGCGCTTGTGGTGGCCCATGACGTGGTGCCGTACGTCCGCGACGGAGTCGTTCTCGCTGTCCGGCGCAAGCGTCCGGAGGCCCTCGCGAGCCTTGTGTATCCACAGGTCGCGGCAGAACCACGCCTGCGTGCTGTCGAGGCACTTCGCGTCTGGGTCACGATGTGGCGGGTCCACGGGCGCGCTGGCGTTATGGAAGTCCGTCCCTGCGCGATACGCGATGCCTGCGTAGTACGACTGCGTGGGGTCCACGACGTGCGTGCCGGACTCGCAGCAGAACGCTTGGAAGGGCATGTGCTGTGTGTATCGTTGGGCACCGACGGGATCGCGAGGTGGGACGGAGGTGAGTGGTGAGTCGGAGATGGAGGACGACTTGGACTGGCGGAACTGGTCGCCATTGATGTCACGCGTCCGCCAGCTGTGTGCGACATTAGTGAACAGAGGGCATTAGGGGCCATCACAGGACAGCGTACCGGTCAGAGAATATAAAGAACCCATTGAACTCCGCCCAGTCCATACCACAGACCATAGCAGCCTCATTGACCACACTCAGTTTGATAGTCTCCAGTATGTCATTGGGGCATGTGAATCCCTTAAGCCAGATGACGCGGTGGAACTTGATCGATCTCTTCTCATACAGCTCGTGCAGAGGCTCGAGCACAAGGTTGCGCGTGTATGCCTCCTCGAGCGGGTAGTACGCCGCCAGAGGGTCGACCGTCATCCCGGGTATCCTACGAATACGGAAGGGCACGCCGAGCAAGGTCAGAACCGCCTCGCAGAGGTCCGTCAGCGTCTCCGTTGAGTCCGACGAGTCATAGTCGAGCATCGACACGAAGATGTTCGAGCTCCCGAGCCGGCGGGCCATCTGCACAATGACAGCAAGCTGGTCGACAAGGAAGTGGTCCGCAGAGTGAATGACCATCCCGATGAAGTAGAGCTGGTCCTGGCCTACGAGCTCCGTATATGCGTCGTCATGCTTGTTTTGCCCAAATGGCCGGGTGAGCGTTGGACAGAGGGCGGCGACCCAGCCGTTAAGCGTCAAGAGTTGCTCGACAGCCGAGAGGAGCACCTGTTCGTCCATGTGTGCGGTTTCATGGCCAACAATACTACGAGGGTTTAGGATGCGTCCTATTACAGAAAGCAAGTACTCACTATGGCTTCTGGAAGCGTTCCCAGTAGTCCATCACGCCGTTATGAACCATGTCACGGAACAGGTCCTCCCTCTCATCTCTCCCATGTCTAGCCTGCAGGAACTTGTGTCTCCGCGCATCAAGGGGCTTGTCAGAGCGCGAGACAAGATCAAGGACATTGTTTTTGCGGATCTCGAGGGCTTCTGCAGGGTCGGCTTTGCGTGACGGCCAGAAGACGAGCTTGGCGACAATGCATAGCGTGGCAAGGAGGAACAGGCGGACCAGGCTGCGCCGGCGAAAGTAGAAGACCATCGTAGTCGAGTGGTTGTGACCTGGCTGGGTTGGATGCAGCCAGGTAGCGGCGGTGCGGGAAGAGAGTGGACGCGACCAGTTTCCTGGTTCGTCGCGTTGTCGCTACTCCGAGCGCCGGGCAGACCTCTTCAGCCACCAACGGATCATATCATCTGATCGAGATCTCGGAGCGAGCACTGACGGCGTCTCCTCCGGCCGAGTCGTTCTCACTAGTCCAGTCACTGCCTTCATGCACAGCGTCTTCAAATGACGAGGACAAAATATGCGTAGCTCTGAAAGCTACGGCATGCGACGTGTACGCTTGTACTACTATCATTCCCCGAGTCAGAGGAAGAACACGGCACGATCATTCGTATGTCAAAGTGCATTGCTATAGTCCTATGTGAGCCTGTGGGTGGCCCACATGACCAACGTCGTCGACAATATGATTGTTTGTCTACATATATATAGAGACGCACCGGGCCTACAGTCAATGGAGCATGAGGCTGGATCTCCCGGCATGAATTTTAAACGAGAAGGCATCGACACCTATGTGATCGCTATGGTTAGATATCTTCTATACCTCTTCGTACGAGCAGGAAGGAAGTTAGTGCTCGACGTCCCCGCTAGCATTCGCTGAAATGCCTGACAATGCTCCAGACTCAGGATTTGAATACTGTAACTCCGTCGACTCAGAAGGCTGAGATTTGGACTGTTGCGAAGTGATCCAAGCCCTGGGATGGCGCTGCCAGTGCCCGAAGAACCCACTGTTACGATTTAAACATCAGTGAACACGAAGCAAAAAAACGGTGCGACGCACTCGAAAAGGGCCATGATTGTCCACTTGCGGTTATCCGACTCGTGGAAGACGCGAGAGCGTTTGCCGTAGAAAACATCATCGTCAACCTCGTGCTCCTTGCGCGGTAGGCAATGGAGAAACTTCCAGTCAGGATTGGCTCCCCCTTCCAAGCATAGCTGCTCGGTGACCTGGTATCCCTGGAAGTCCTTCAGACGCTGTTCCTTCTCCGCCTCCTGACCCATCGAGATCCTGCCCAAGCCTGCTCAGCCTTACTCAATTAACATGGGTGGGACAGGGAACGCACCAGGTATCCGTAACAACGACGTCCGCGCCATGGACCGCCTCCTTGGGATCCGCCGTCCAAAAGATGCCCTGATCGCAGCCCAACTCAACCACGCGGTTCCACACCTCAG
Organism: Fomitopsis schrenkii; assembly: GCA_000344655.2. Lineage (NCBI taxonomy): Eukaryota > Fungi > Basidiomycota > Agaricomycetes > Polyporales > Fomitopsidaceae > Fomitopsis > Fomitopsis schrenkii. Next base: position 435,412 of record KE504153.1, read on the forward strand.
GCGGTGCGCGGTACTTCTCGGGGGAGGCGACGCGGAGCTGATGCCCGAGCCGTGGGTACGTGACAAGCATGTCGTGCAGCACGTTCGCGGAGTCTCCGACGTACGCGACCGTGAGCGGGCGCAACTGCTTCAGGCGAGCTTCGCTCTCCACGGTGAGAGACGGGATCTCGCGCAGAGTGAGGAGGTCGGCGAGCACCTGGGTCGGGTGCCAGAGGGAGGAGAGCGCATTAATGACGGGTACTCGCGCATATCTGGCGAGTTCCTGGCGCGGTATACACATGAGCAAGCGCGTATAGGGGGTGAGGTGGCGCGCATACCTCGATCTCGGAGTGGTCACCGACGCGCGCGAAAATGCCCTGCGTCATACCGCTGATGACCCGCGCAGAGTCGCGCACGCTCTCGTTCACACCAAGCTGGATGTCCTCCTTGCCCAGGAAGAGCGCGCGCCCACCTAGAAGGTCTGTGGCAGTCTCAGCGCTGATTCGTGTGCGCGTGCTGCGTTTGGAAAACAGGAGTGCGATGGTCTTGTGCTTGAGAGAGCTCGCGGGTTCTCGATGGCGGGAAGGCTGCATCTCTACAGGACGGAGCAGTGGCGTGTAGATGCGCTTGAGGCGATGTGCATGCGAGACGAGACTGTGTATCTGGCTGACGGAGAGGTCGGCGAGCGTCATTAGATGCGGAGGCCTGCGGATGACAGAAGCAGCCATGGTCGTCAACTTTGTCTGGAGAGCGAATGTCAGGCAGAGGAAATATAACGGCGCGTTTGCGGACCGTTATGGACGCTAGCGGGAGTGGGACAGTGGCTGCGGTCAGAGACCAACTGACTGGCTGTGACTGCGTTTGACTCTAGGAATAAATGCACGCAGCACGTGCTCGCGTGCAGCGTCCACTTCCCAAGTTCCCTCGCTATTCCAGGCATTCGTTAATAGGTGCCTTACGATATTCTGGGTTACTGAAACATGATAACTTAGTCTTGGGCAGAAAGTATACACCACACCATCGGCAAGAGCAAGCACACGACGTTCAGTGTTCCCACCATACAGCAAACGCGTCGACAATAGTAAGCAAATAATGATACATACACACACGCGTCGACAAGCAAGAATCTAAGTATAGCGCATCACTGGGTAGTAGAAGTAGGGGTCGGAGCACCGTTCGATACGGGAACAGTATGCTCCGTGGCAGGTTGTCCCTGAGCACTATACGTAGTCGGCCACTGGTACGTCGTCCCCGGGGTCGAGCCCGTCGGAGCTTGCGGGTACGAATAATACGGCACTGTTTGCGTCGCAGGCTGCGTACTCTTTGGACCTGTATACGGGCGCTGCCATTGCAGCCCCCTATTAGCTGGTGCGGCCTGCGCGTACATCGTGTACGGCTGCTGAGTGTACGGCTGATGCGCCTGGTTGGAGTACGAGTAAGTTTGTGCCTGTGGCACGTAATGTGGCTGGATCTGGGGGTAGTGATACCGCCAATTGGTCGATGTATAATGGTAGTTGGCACTGGTTGAATAGGGCGGCTGCGGGTGCGGCTGCTGTGCCTGGTGTTGTTGCTGCTGTGTCTGGTGCTGCTGCTGTGCCTGTTGCTGCTGCTGTGCATGGTATTGGTGCTGGGCAGGCGGGTACGCTTGCGGTGCACAAGCCGACGCAGGCGTTGACGGTGGTGCAGGAGCCGATGCAGACGTTGACGATGGTGCAGGAGTCGACGGCGTCGTGGACGGTCCGGGAGTAGGGGCTACAGTGAGTGGCGTTTGTATGGGGCGGAACTCCAGCGTGGGCTTGGTGGCAGTCAGCGGCGCGAAGCGGAACCTCGTTTGGCCCGACGTGGTAGACGCTGTAGCTGTTACAATTAAGCTGGAGAATTGCGACAGAAAACAGAACAGGACTGACGATCAGGTTCAGACGCAGGCGTTGACGGCTTCTGCCCGATCGTCACCCCCTCCATGTTTCCGAACACCACGCTGCCCCACTTGAACTCGCGCTTCAGACCACGGTCCCAGAGCACCTCGACCGAGCACGACTCCTCGACGACACGCACGAGGGACACCTCGAACACGCCCGCGCTCACGCGCAGCTTGATACGGGACATGGGCTGGAGAGCCAACAAGTCGTTTCGGATCTTCTCATGCTTGACGGCCCGCTTGGCTTCCGCAACAACCTAACGCGCGAACCTGAGCGGAAGTATCAAGGACGAAGGCATATGCACTTACGGGATTATGCTGGGGACAAAGAACCTGGACCTGGACTTTCTTCACAAGCTTCAGTACTCGCGGCTCAGGCTGTTCAGCACCAGGCGTCGCGAACGCTGGGGTAACTTGTCGACTTGGATCAATCTGCGCTGGCATAAGCTGGCCCGTGATAATAGTGTTCAAGGTCTGTGGTTGCGCGCCATCCTGGGCAGGAGCACCTATCGGTGACTTGCCAGCGTCCAGGAGAACGACCTCCTTCTCCACCTCCCGGAGCTCCTTATACAGGATGTTATGATCGGCGCCGTTCTGAGCGCACGAGACGTGGAACGCCTTCGGGCATTTGCCCTTCGTACACTGGATCGGCGCACCGTGTGACTTGTACCGCGTCTTCGTGCACGCTGAACACCTCTACCGTCCTATGTCAGCAGACAACCTCGAAACGGCTACGCGCCACTCATACGCACCAGGTTCCATCGGTCCTTGACAATCCCGTCCACGCCGAACACCACCCGTTCCCTCGCCTTGCTTCCGTCCTCCCGCGGTTCGCCCACCTCAATTTCGTCCACCCACGTCTCGGGTATGATGTTCGCACAGACCTCGTGCGCCATCCACACTGTGTGGCTCGCCTGCACGCTCCCCCCTGCCTCACCCTCCGTCTGCCACAGCGGCGGATCATGCACGCGCAGCAAGCCGTCTCGCGACATCGATACGCACAGACAGCACGGGAAGACGTCGGGTTCCTTAGGCTTCGGCGGGAGCTTGAGTGTCACCTTCGGCGGGGCACTCGCAGATGCAGACGTGGAGGCGTCTGAAGGGCGGTTCTCGCTCTTTCTCGATTTGCTGCTACTGGGCCTGTGCTTCTTCGGCGGAGTGGGGTTCTCCTCGGTTCCGGCTTTGCGCTTAAGGGGCGACGTTTTCGCCTTCGCAGCTTTCTCGGACTTTGGTGGGATCACGAGCTTCCGTGACTTTGTGCGCGCCACTTGTATGCGTTCAGCTTCGCGATCGCTCAGGAGCTGATCAACGTTGATACGAACACTGATGATGACGGTCAGATGTGCTATGTTATGGTATAAGGCAGAGCTTGCCTACCTGAAATTGACACACGCGCATGCTCGCGCCTTCCGCCCAATATCAATCCAGCTGTCGAGCGCAAAGTTGACACTCTCGGCGCAATTGAGTCCCAGATTAAAGCCGGCGTGATAGCCCATCGGGAAGGTGATGACAAACTCGCCCTCACGTTGGACAAGTGTGTTTGGGCGGCAGGACGACTGGGAAAGGATGTGCGGGGATGCGAGGAACGACTTATGCCTCAAGAACTGCTTGCAATTCGACACGTCTCTGGGGAAGTAACCTAGATGCCACGCGTTGGTGCGTCAAAATGACTATATGCGGCATGCATAGCGGTCATGCCATACCTCTCATGGTGCCCTCAAGCTTCGTTGCCTTGGCTTGAGGGATGGCGTACCAGAACTTCGGGGCACCGAAGTGAATGTAATTGATGCTGAACAGATCCATATCCTCGACATGCCATGCGAACGTTGCTCGCCACATGCCGAAATATAGGTAGGGCGTGTTGACGCCCGGCAGACCTTTGGACGAGGATGGGAGTAAGCGTGACAGCGTCGACTCCAAATGAGCCACGTTCCACGCCGTCGTTTCCTCCGTGAAGAGTGAACCTGAGATCAACGCTCAGACTCCGTTCCCGGGAGACGAAACCAACACTACGCACCTTGCATGTCGGCACCATACCATGCTGGTTTGCCCAACCCACAGTTCCTCCAATACCGCCTCTCCAGCTCTCGACAGAACTCCGGCGTGTAATCAAATGGGGTTGTGTTCGGGGGAAGCCAGTCAGAGTGAGGATCAAACGAATCGAGGAAGTCCTTGTCCTTGGCTGCTCGTTCAGCGAGGCTAGCCTCTCTCGCCTGCCGCGTCTGGGTGGTACGCTTCCGTTTGCCCTTTGACTTTTTGTTTCCCGACTCCCCATCTTCGTCCTCTTCTTCTTCTTCATGGTTGACGATAGTGTCTCCCGGGGCGACGGTCTCATTTCCCGGTTGCTCGTCTTGGGGTGGGCTAGTGGCGTCACGGACATCCGCACCTTCGGCCGACGTCTGAGCCTGTGTCGCATCCTGCTCAGTGGCAGGAGAGGGTGGAGCTGCTGTGCTGTTCGGGGGAGAGGCGAGGGACTGCTCAGCCGCATCATCATGGACGAGTGAGTTGCCTGCTTCCTCTTCCTCCTCCTTGATCGCGTGCGCCTCCCGATCAGGTTCGGCAGTCTCCGACTCCCTCTTCGCGCTCCTGCGCGTTCTACGGCGCGTCCTGCCGCTCGCATTCGCGCGCGCGTGCAGGCCGACGTCGTCTACACCCGGCGCGCGTAGCTCCTCCTTCGCACAGAGCTCTGCCCACTCGCGCATGCTCATGACGCGTCGCTTCTCCACGTTCTCCTGTCGGAAGAGCCCGCCGTGGCCGAACATATGCTGCTCGATCGGGCTCTTCAGCTTGACATGGCTCAGTTGCTCGTTCAGTGGCGGCAGGGCGTCCGTCCTGCGATGTCCAATACAACAGTCAATCTTATGCGAATCCTACGGCGCAGTAGGCTGTGGGGACTGACCACTCCTTAGGGGGTATGATCTTTACTATCCCGCTTCTCATGCCCCAACACTCGACCCTATTCAAGTAAGCCTCAAAATCCTGGAACTCCTCCATGGTAGGCTTGAACACGGGAATGCCCCGCTGTGCCCAAGGATCGTCCTCGGGGCTGAGCCATGGCCTACCATCGGAGCGCGGCGACGGGGGCAGATGCGCGTTATCAGAGGAATAGAAGTGGTCAGGCTGGACCGGAGGCTCTGGTGTAGATTGTCTCGAGGATGCCGGCGAAAGAGACGTAGTGCAGACGGAGGCGCTAGACATGGTGCGGATGGGTGGGATGCAACTGCCCGAGAGTAATAGCGCGATGGCTTGCGCTGGGTGCGACGTGGCCCGGATGAAGACGGGCTCGCTGCTGGCGGGCGGACAACTTGGACTAGTAGGTGGAATGGCGGTGAGGTGAGAGAACTGAGCGAGAGCAGCCGATGTTGGTCGTCGAGACTGACCTCGTCCGGAATTCCAGGCGGCACAATCCTCCGCGCACACCCCATGTCCATATATGGCTTAGCCTGCCCTGAACCCTCCTGACTAAGTCCATTACAACTGCCTATTATAGACTTAACCGCTTAATTACTTCCCTACAATGGCATTGTGGGGCGATTCCCACCGGATAAGCACGACTGGCGGCCTTGCGTTTTAGACCTCCATCCTTGACACTCTCATGCGCTGGCCGCCACGGTCAACGTCGTTCTGAAGACACGTATTTCCGTCCTGCGCGTGTCGAGCCCTATTGCAAACTCCGATGCATCCCGAACGTAACACGCAAAGCTTGTTCTACGTCCGAGCAGCCGTCTGGTGCTGTATGTTTTCCTTGTCTGACCCTCCGTGCACACACGTCAGGGTCAAGCAGGGCCATCCATCCAATGAGCCACCTCACGCCAGCTCGTCAGCTCTGAAAGAGAGCGAGATGCTCCTGTTTGTTCCGAAGCAGGGCCATTTGCTCGATGGTGCACTCCCTAGTACGGAGTTCCATCTCCATCTCCCTCTGAGTAAAGTAGGAAGCCCGTGTCTAGACGCACCGCCCGCTTCCGAACGATTGACGCGAGTGATATGCGAAGCGCATCCTACAGAGATGTATATGTTGCATAGTGCTGTAGGGTCTACTGAAACGAATAAATAACGCTGTCCTCCGCTGTTAGTAACTGATCTTCACGGTGCCACCGACCACCGTACTTGGTATTGCTGTCATGGGGGATGCCTACTCGCAATCAATGTATGTCCCAGTGAACCCACGTTTACCGGATATTCTTCAGCTGAGTCCTGCGAATCTAAAACCCCTCCTCCTCCTCCCCGAGCCTACATGCATGGCGCGTATGCTTACGTAACACGCGTCAACGCGCGTCGGGCGTCTACGGTGCATCTGCAGTGTGCGGAGGGACACGCACGCCTCTCTCCCATCCGTCTCTCTTACACTCGCCCTCGCCTGCTTATCGCCATGGACCACTTTCCAACTAATTGGGGTCGCCCTGTGAGAAACTCACCACATTCAAAAGGACTACGCTAACATTTGCGCAGCGCGACGAGCTCTACGACCAATACAACACCTTCCCGCTGCACCAGCGACCAGCCAATCATACAGAGACATTCTCAGGAGGTGTACAGCGTACACAGTGAGTAGCAAGCCGTCAACTGTGTTCGTGTGATGCTAACGTGCCATAGGCAGCCGATCGTAACAGGAACCAGTGTACTCGCCATTCAGTATAAAGACGGGATCATGATGGCAGCAGACAACCTCGGTGCGCCTTCGTCTCTCCTTCCTCTTTGTTACTGGTCTGATCCGTAGCTTCCTTCCTCATAGCGTCCTACGGCTCCCTCGCTCGTTTCAAGGATATCACACGTCTGCACGCTGTTGGCGACTCCACTGTCATCGGCGCGTCCGGCGACATGTCCGACTTCCAGTACATTCAGCGCGTCCTCGACGATATCATCACCGATGAATTTACCGCGGGCGACGGCAACTCCCTCGGCCCTGCCGAAATACACGAGTTCCTCGCGCGCCGGATGTATGCGCGGCGCTCGAAGATGAACCCACTCTGGAATGCCCTTCTCGTAGGCGGTATCCAGAATGGCAAACGGTGAGTGCGAGATCTTTGGGTCTGTCCTGCTGAGGGGTCTTCAACCTGCCGTCAGATTCTTGGCTTTCGTCGATTTGCTTGGCACGACCTACACCGCGCCCTCACTGGCGACAGGATACGGTGCACACATCGCCCTGCCTATCCTGCGCGAAGCCGTGGACCCTAACCCAGACGCAATCACCGAAGACGCCGCTCGCGAGATCCTACGTAACTGCATGCGCGTCCTCTTCTACCGCGATGCGCGCAGTTTGGACAAGGTCCGTAACTATGCTTTGCGACTTCTCCGTACGCTGACATGCCGTACCAGTACCAAATCGCGACGGTTACGGAGGCAGGCGTTTCGATATCAGACACCCAGAAGCTCGACACGAACTGGGACTTTGCGGATAAGATTCGCGGGTACGGTGCTCAGACACAATGACTGTATCCGTAGTGCCTGGAGGCTGGAACTGGTCGGTCCTGCCGCGGCCTTGTATCATATATGCAATCGTCGTCGTTTTGCACACTTTCGGTGTAGTTCATATCAATTTTTAAGCAGCTGTCGACGTGGCTTGTGTATACACACTCGACTGATCATTGCTAACGCCACAGACAAGGTACATCTTTTGATCCAGTGGCAGGGGTCAATCCTTTGAAAGTAGATAGTAGGCATCACACGTGGTTCTAACGTGCAGTCATGCAACCTCGTCCTATCCTTCATTCGTCCTTCATTACCTGCCCGTGGTTTTCGCTCATTGACCTCCCAACGACAGGCCCTACCATTGAGAACACTTCGAACCCCACAGTCGATAGCTTACCGGAATGAGAAGACGCACCTGAATCACTCGGCCTACGCATTGTGAGTAGCCGTCATGCTGCACGCCCTTTGTCTGACTCGTTGTTCACCTCCTCTTCCTCCCCGTGTGACCCTTCGTGCCTGTCTTCGACTGCAGCGGCCGCGCTCTCCGTTCGCCCGCTGTTCAATTCATTCTGCGCACTAGCACCCGACGTAGCGTTGACCACCGCGGATTGTCCTCTGCTTGCAGCAGTCCTGTGAGACTCTACTGCCCACGACTCCGTCTCCCTGTGGCGCTCTGCCGTCCTATCGCTCACACTCCGAATCACGATCGACCCATTCCACGCATGCTCGATTGTGCAATCCTTCCCCTCGCTCACCTTTGTTTTCGGCACGGCCCAGCGATACCAGCACTCCCACGACGTCCTCCTCAGGTAGAGTGGGCCTAGCAGCTCGTATACCCGGCCGAACAGCTCAACGGTGCTGTGTCGCATCCGAAAGTCCGTTCCCATGGGCGAGCGGATCAGCTCCCTCCATATGTCAATCCACGGCCGAGCGCGCGAAGGGTTGTAGACGAGCGGCGGCGGGGGAAAGGCGGCGTCGTACCAACCGTCCTTCCCGGGTATGAACGCGCCCTTCGACCCTAGTATCTGCCACTCGCACTGTTCTCCGCCACTGGGGCCCGCGCTCTCGTCCCTTGCGCCACCCGCCACATTCCACAGCGATCCCGTTGGCGAGTTCACCTCCATCTCTTCGCGCGCTTTCCCGACGCACATAGCCAGAAAGGCATCCGCGACATGCTGCAGCTTCGTGGACTGGGGTCCTACGTCATATGACCCCCGCCAATGTGCGCACAGCTCTCTGAAGAACGCCTCCCAGAACGCGTGGCGCTTGCGCGGGGCATCCTCCTGATCGAGTCCCTCATCCGCCTCCGTGCGCGCGACCCACGCATGCAGCTGGGGGAACATGAGCATGTAGTTATAGAGGTCGCACACCGCCGGCCAGTACTCGTCCGGCGGTCCGGCGAGGGGACAGAGTGTGGCGACGAAGGCGAGGAGGTACGTCTCTCGGACAGTCCACGGCCGATTGGCCAGGAGCCGTGCTTTGTCTGCCGGCTCGGGAGGAACAGATTCAACGTTCCAGTTGCGCCGGCTATTTGGTAGGGGGCGCAAGTCGGATTGCGCTGTGGCGTCCCGTTGCGATTGTGAGCTCCTCGGCTTGTGCGGCTCATCCGGGGCCGACACGGGCGGAGCCGCTGCGGATTGGGATGGGCTGTCCGTGCGCGACGATGCCCTTACCGTAGGTGAGATTGGTTTGTCCGTCATCGGGTTCGCGTTGGATGTTGACGACACGGTGAGTGCAGGAGACGAGCTGAGCGGCGTCCGCACTTCCCTTGGCGAAGAGGTCACGCTTGTCTGCGATGGTGGCGGCGTATCTGCATTCGAATCGGGCAACGGCATCGCGGATGCACCGTCGTCATCGCCAGTTCTTTCGCGTGTGGACCCTACCGACGTTAAGATCTGGTCGAGCGATGGTGCCAGCGTCGACCTGCGCGTTGTGGCGCAGACCCATCCTAGCATATCCACAGGGGATCCCGGTGCAGACTGCAGGACTCCAGCGGGATCGTGTGTATCTTCCGTCTCGCTGGAGACTGCATGGGGGCCGGATGGCTGTTTTTGAGCAATACATATGCTGGAGTGTCCAGAAGGATCTGTACTGTGTCCTCGCGTAATGGAGACCGACTCTCTGTTGGGTTTGATACGGCCAGTTCCCCCTTCACGTTGTACAGGCGTTGTTGAACCTCTGGCGAGCTGTTCCAGCGCCACAGATTCATGGGTATCGGTTTCCCGGTACTATGACGCGTATGAGTTCACCCACTCTTTTCGATACTAGATGAGGCTTGTACTGAAAACTCACTGTCCGACTAGTGAAGGGCATGCTGGTGTTGGCCTGTTGACCAGATGACTCACCATCCAGCGAACATTTCAAGTTGTACAATCTCGGTCTTTGGACGTGCTCTCTCCTGGCGCTGCTGCCACGAGAATCGTCGTGTGCTGCGACTAGACCGATCCGTGTATACTCCAGGAAATCTCTGTTCGATCGGTGCAGTGGAGTCAACCTGACTTCTGTGTCGTTCATAGCGCTGTGGTCCGATTGATCAGAATACGTGTCGCCATCGGAAACACGACCGCGTTTCTTCATCGCTCGAACTGAAGACACATTCTGCGCGGCTGGACGGTCTGACGACGCGTGACGCGTGAACACATGATGGAAGACGGTCTCTAGAGCCTACGTACCCCCAGGGCCACACGCAGATGCATCTTCAAGCTCTGGTGACGCAGAGAGACCTGACGGGTGGGACCCGTCCGCATCCGACTTCGTCTGTTTCAAGATACGTGTCAGAGAGATATAGCGCAACATGTTGAGTAGCTTGGCCAGACGTACGGACAGAGAGACGGAAAGTGGCTCGCTGGCGCCACCGGGATCCTGATCGTTCAAGGGTTGTATGGCCATCCTGATAGGGAAAGGGGACACCGAGGTGTAGCTTTGCGTGTGCGAGCTCGGGAGTATGTGCGAGAGCAAGATGGGCGCGGTGACGCGAAAGAAGATCGCAAACGAACATCTCAAACTTGTGAGCGCGAGCCACAAACCATGCTGCACGGGACACGACCTATCTGTGACCCTCGTGACCGCGTTATGTTGACCGAATGTTGTGTTTTTGCCCCTCGCAGTACTCAACACGGATGTAAGAAGAAATATAGAGCTCGAGGCTTCGCGATTATACAACATATGCAGGCGAAATACGCTCTACATAGTAGATCAGAATCATGTTAGCATCGCTTGAGACAATCAACTTACTGAAGTTGATCTGAAGCCGGAGCCTAGCAAATCCGATGAACAATAGAAAATGGAGGGACTGCGAGACGACAATAACGCACCAAGATCTGTTCACCCAAGAGGAGAGCCTCTCCGCCAGTCAGTGAGGCACAAAAGCATGCGTAAGTACACATTGCATGTCATGAAGGGTTTCCGCAGTGCACACCACTACGAACGCCATGATTGTACTGGCGATGAGCAGCTGCGTGTATAGCGCTGCTGGCTGTGCGTTTTAGCCGAGACATCGGCTTCGAACGTGGGATTCGATGGTTATGAGATCGCCTCCTTGCGACAAGCTTGTCTGGATTCAATGGGCGAATCTGAGCGCTTCGATACCTACGCAGCACTAGTACGCGATCACATGATAGCGTGCGATGATGGCGGCACGAACGAGTTCGAAGATGCGCGAATCAGCTAACCACCGAACATACGAGGCTGGCGTAGACTATGAACATGGCTGCCAATATATATTGTGCAGTATCGTAGCATGACCAACTCGCTACGATTTAGCAAGAGCGCAAACACTATATGCTGTGGTCTGGGATCTACATCACTTGCCAATCATCTTGGGCTTCTGCGACGCAGAAGTATTGTGGCCAATCATCTTGGGCTTCTGCGTGGCAGGAGTACTGTGGTCAATCATCTTGGGCTTCTTCAGCGGAGGAGTATCTTTGCCGTTGGACGAGCCGCCATCTATGGCGGAACGTTTCAGCGACTGTTTGTTGGCAGCCCGTATCAGCGCACGCTTCGTCTCGCCATCCGGGAAGCCAGAGAGGTCATAGTATTGCGCGGCATACTCCGATAGCCTAGGCATTGACGCGTCAATACGATCGTCCTTACCCATAGAAGAGCGCGTGAGCTCACCACTGGGGTCGGACTTCAGACACCGTCCGAATATAAGGCTTCGTTGTGAGCACGAACTCATTGAAGATGACCCACTCCGGTTGCGTGTCTAGCCCGCACGATGGGTGCAAGTTCACGACTTGGTTGTCCTTCACCGTGATGTATGAGCCCTTCTCTCCCTCTTTGTGCGCAACCTGCATAAAGAAACCGCACACGAGCGCCCGGCGAACGTTCTCATATAATCGCTTCGGATCGGTCGTCGTGACCAGGTCAATCTCGAAGCGTTCCATGTTTCTCTGCAGCTGTGCCCGCACGTTATCGGCTTGTTGCAGAGCACGCTGGGAGAGGTAGTTATTCCATGCCCAATTCCGATCGTGAACGTCTGGATAGGATGCGTGTCAGTAGGCGAATAGATATCAATAAAGCGCTACACTACTCACTCTGCTGATAGTTATTGTACACATTCATGAGCGTCAGGTGGTCACCGTCCGGGATCGTCAGCAATGCCTTCGCCGCGTCAGCTTCCCGTCGCTGGTTTGGCGGGCGTAACCAGATAGTCGGGACTGCACATGACCGTTAACACCGGGAGACAAACTGCATAGAGCAGGCCATACCTGAGAGCATCGCCACAATAGTTAGAATTTCATTGCTACAGCTGAACTCCGGGCTGACTATGAGCATCTTCGCCATCTGAGGGTCGAGCGGAAACTCCGCCATAATGCCGCCAAGTGTAGTCAAATTGCCATCGTCGTCGAGGGCTGCTAGGTAGTTGAGCAGCTCAAGTGCACGCATCAGCGTTTCCGGCGCCGGGGCGTCGACATAGTCGAACCGCACAAGATCCTGTCAACGGAATATGAGGTCACAACGAAGACCTTGTAGCATAGCGACGCACCTTAATGCCCAGCTTCACCAGCTCTAGCACTGTGTTAGCCAGGTTACTCCGCAGGATTTCGGGGTGTGTCTGCTCCTCCAGCTCCTTCATGAAGTCGCGCTCCGTGTACAGCCGGAAGCACTTCCCTGGCCGCGTCCGGCCAGCACGTCCCGCGCGTTGCTGCGCCGACGCCTTCGAGATCGGACTGACGAGCAGCGACTCGACTCGTATCCGGGGGTTGTATACCTTCTGCTTCGAGAATCCAGGATCCACCACGTACACAATGCCGTCAATGGTCAGCGACGTCTCCGCTATGTTCGTCGACACGACGACCTTTCGACCAGGCGGACCATCCGGCGTGCGAGCCGCAGGTGCAGCATCGAATATACGCTGTTGCTGCTGAGGCGGAAGAGAAGAGTAGAGGGGGATGCACACGAGCGGGCCAACGCTGTCGGGATCCTGGTTGAGCAGGTCATCCGCCTCCAGCTTGATCTTCTTACACGCATCCTCAATCTCCTCTTCTCCTGTCAAGAACAAGAGAATGTCACCAGGGTCCTCCGCACGGTGGATCATAAGCACAGTACGGATTGCTGCTTCTACATAGTCAGGATCGGGCTCCCGCGTGTAGAACACTTCAACGGGGTGCGCCCGGCCAGGAACCTTGAACAGCGGCGCGGGCTCGCCGCCCTTGTTCACAGAGAAGTACTTCTGGAACTTCAGCGCATCGAGCGTCGCGGACATGACGATGATCTTCAGGTCGGTACGACGCTTCGCCAGAGCTTTGAGCAAGCCCATCAGGATGTCCGTCGCGAGCGTGCGTTCGTGGGCCTCGTCCAGGATAATCGTCGAGTAGCGCGAGAGCTCGGGATCGTTCATCGCCTCTCGGAGGAGCATACCATCGGTCATGTACTTCATGAACGTCGTGCCTGGCTCCGTCATGTCTTCGAATCGGATCGAATAACCGACTTGCTTTCCCAGTGGCACTGAATGGATGTCAGAAGAACGGTCCTGCTTCCAACCATCAGAGACGCACCATCCATCTCATCTGCCACCCGCTTCGCCACCGACATCGCAGCCACTCGACGAGGCTGTGTGCATGCCACAAGCTTGCCTTTGGTGTGAGGTAAATCGGAGTAACAGACGAATTGCGGGATTCTGCACACGTACGCCAGCACGTCAACGGAGCGGAAGCACGTAGATATCGGTGTAGGAGCCCTTACTGTGTCGTCTTCCCTGAACCCGTCTCTCCCACCATGACTATGATTTGGTTTGTGCTGAACTTTCTCGGGCATACACATCAGTTACGTTCCTCTGCGCCGGGGGTGCCGCATGCCTGGAGGAGACTCTGACCTCCCCTCACAACCGCAAAGTATGGATCATACTCACCATTTTCAAAAATTCCTCCATCTGAGCGAAGACCGGGAGTTTCTTGCGAGACCCGAGGATCTTCTTGTATTGGGCTGAATGCGGCTGCTTCGTGAATGGGTTGACGTCGCCCTCCTAGCAGGACATCAGCGATTTTGCTATACATATCTATGGCTACATACCATTGCCTTGAGCACCTGCTCAGCTTGGATGTGTCGAGGCAACCATCCGTATAGAGGGTCTTTTCCTCCGAGAGCCTTGGATGATCCAGCCAGCGGAGGAGCTCTCGTGTACGGGTTGTTCGCCATCTTTGCGTAGTGAATACAGGGGGCTCAAGCAGATTCCCGTGAGGTTACCAGTCAGACCCAAGCGAAAAGCGTTCGAGGGCGTTGAAGGAGAGTGAAGAGGCTATCCCTCTTCGACAAGGCAGAGAGACAAATCAGTGCTTATGTAAGCTGTCCTATTACGCGTGACCTTGGTCTCGATTCCTAACTAAAACTTGTATTGTCAGACAAGATGAGACTTAGTATTGCAGGGATATTTCGGCCTCGCCCTTTTTTAAGATAGAAGCCCAGCTGTGGAACTGTGACCATCGACTAATTTGCGCCCTCGGCATAGGCAATATGCTCACTGTCCTATCCCTCCAAATAACACATGGCTCCTCGATCGAGGACATTGACGACCTGATCGTGCAGGGGTTCACGATCCATGAGCAGCTCTTCGAAGTTGGCTGCGCAAGGCGCATGGCTGGAGTCTTAGTCTCGGTGTCCTCTGGATAATCCCAACAGAGGCTGAAATGCTTCACACAGCGAGCTCATGTTGCGTGAACGTGCT
>KE504153.1:459962-471698 GCA_000344655.2 Fomitopsis schrenkii
GCGTATACGGGGCCATAGCATACAGCCATTAAGTCGCTCTATCCCCGGATGCTCCGTCTCTAGACTCTGACCCATAATAGGGACTATAAGCAACGATAGCTGCGACAGAACGGCGACCACACGACGCACCTGTCTATAGGCGGGCCACTGCTCGGTGAGCTTAATCAAGTGTTGTGTGGTGTCCGCTGCTGACGCCGCTAGATGCCAGCCGGCTTCTAAACCTCCGCCCTTGAGCTTTGGTGCCTGCCTCGCGATGTAGGCTGCCCACTCTCGACACCGTTGTCGAGTGCGCGCGCCTCATACGCCCATCGGATACACTGCCTGGGTCGGACTGTCAATTGGACAGAGCGGGTCGCCCAGTGCTGCCAGCACCCCTCGAATAATTGATGCTAGCAGCTTGCTGTGACCGGGCAATAGTGGGTCGGAGGGTGAGTGAGCGCTGTCACGGTCAGAGGAGGCAGACGTGGACTGACGCGTAACAACAGGCCGTACCATTACGTAAACGGAATGCACGCTTCTCGATCCTCTCACCGTAGCTAGGCTGTCCGGCCTGGGTTCGATTAATCAACGTTCACGCTGTTGCCGCAATACACAAGTGAACTGATAGGATATGCGCGTGTTGTACCGGTCATCATTTCATGGTATGAGCAAGTACACAATTGCCGAGTGATATGTATGTAGATAGCATAGAAATGAATCAGTGCTTCATGCGAATTGATGCTTGCCTGTACTGCACCGATGCGATGTACGACGGGGCCCAACAACAACAGGAGAGAATAAAGAATAAAACACATTTTTATTCCGTACGCTGGGCCTAGCGGGCTGCCCACCCGAAGCCAGCCTGGTGTCAATGTGGGTATATAATGATATGGATATCGATCGGTCCCATTCCCTTCCACACAAGCGTTCATCTGTGTTCCATCGATGTACAGCTGGGTCACCACGGTGGGACACGTTGGTGATCGATCTGGCTGCAGGCTGGGTAGAATGTGGCGGTGTAGTAGGAGGCTCGTGGTTTGGTTCGTAATTTTAGCGACCCGGCGGTCGAAAGCCGGCTAAGTTTGACGAATTACGGTGATTTGGATCAAACGAAGTACGTTGTTAGAGGATACATAGACGGCAATATAACCGGATAGGTGTCAAGTTGAACAGCTGTCACTCAATATCCGGCAGTATATGCAAAAGTTAGGTAAAATTGTCGATTCTCACTGGGCTTCATTGCCCAATCATTACAAAGAGACACTATCCAATGATTGGTGCCTGGAAGCTGTGCACAGCCACTCCCTATTCTTAGCTCTAGATGATGTCCCATGAGCCATGTGAGGGTCTAGTATGCCTCTGTCTTTTGACAGCTCCTACATAGGACCCAATGGCATCATGATGTGCTAGCTTGTGATCATCTGATGTGTGCGCTGATGAGGAGCAGAAAGCGGAGGAGATAAAGGAAGTTCACGTTGCACGTTGGGTTGATTGCCCCCTCGGACAAAGGGAGTCCAACAAAACAGGCTATAAAAGACCATGCAGACTCGACCGGACCTTCCTATCCTCTTGCTTGAAGACACTCATCTCGGAGCCTAAGCGCATTCCATACGCTGCCACCCTGGTCAACCATACCGTCATGGACAGCATTCGAAGCGTCCTCCCCGCCGACGCGACCGCGCGCATCCTCGAGGAGTACCTCGCCAGCGTCACTCAATCGCGCGAGACGGGCCACGAGAGCGATGAGGCGATGTCGACCGACTCCGAGGATTCCTTCGACGGCGACGACCCGGGCTCCTTCACGACCTCGAGCGACGTCACGTCCGCGCTCTCACACATGACGCTCTTCGACGCGCTGCACACGTCTGACATCACCTCGGACGACTCCGCGTTCAGCAGCGACGACGAATTTGCCGACGACCACATCCGCGAGCAGCAGCAGCTCCGCAGGGCCCTCGTCCTTGGGCGTCCGCCCACAGCGTTGCTTCGGTGGAGCGCAAGAGATTTCAGCGGCCTCCATGAGGCGTATATGAAGCAACTCGACGATGCGGACGTCGAGCTCGCGGAACTTACTGGAGTCCCGAAGGATGTCATCGTTCGCCGTCAGGTGACGATCGAGTACGTCGCGCCACCGAGCTTGGATGGCGGCGACACCGCCACCTTCGGATGCGCTCCCGGAAGGAAGTTGCAGACACGGATAGACCGGAGTCGGCCAGAGCTCTGGTCGTGCTCGCGCAGGCACTATTCAGACGCGAGAAAGAGATCAAGAGGATCTTATACAAGAAGGATCAGATGAAAGAGGAGTGAGGATACCTACAACACCTTTGCTTGTCATATGCCAAATGATTGAAGGGTCATCACAATTTGGTGTATGATACTACTAAATGAAGTCGAATGATATGCCACCGGTTCGGACACATCTGGGCTATCCCAGACTGTGACTGTCAGTAACCGGGCTGCATACTGACCTCTGCTACAAGTGGCACTCACCAGCCCGTGCACCCCCAGGCCCCGATCTCGCATCCTTCTCTGCATCCGCTGTGACTCCATGGCGGGGAACCAAGGAAGGAGTTGCCCATCCCGTGCATCCCACATCGTCAATGTCTCGAGCAGAGTAAGGAGGGACTCTCAATGTGTATGTCAAGCACAATGTTGAATGGTTGCTGACTGCATCAAGCAGATGGTGGGGGTGGCATGAGCCGTCTACCAGGTTGCTATGTTGGTGAGCCGCAAGCTTCAGTGGAAGCTGGCTTGATCGGGCACAGTTCGATCACTTCCGCTCATCGCAGTTGGTACTGTCGCCCTCGGTCCCGCTGGGTGTCATATTATGCGGAATACGACGGTTGCATGCGCGCGTACGGGTGCAGACCGAGGTGGGCTTATAAGTAGAGAGGAGGTCGGCCCTAAAGCTAGGTTAGCAACACGCTCGAGGCATTCCATACGCACTTAACCGCCACACTCAGCGACATCCCCAGCCAGTCGCCATGCGCTGTGTCTCTACGACCCTCTTGCTCGCCGTTGCGGCGTGCGCGACCAGCGCCGCACCGATCGAGAATATGCCCTTGCCCTTGCTGGTCGCGAACAGCCGGATTCAGATGGACAAGCAGTCCCTTGCTTCCGGCAGTCTGCCGTGGAACTCGCCTGTCGTGTGTAGTGTCTGTGCATTATCTGTCACTTGCCATTTACTGTCTATTCCAGCGTCGATAATATCCGCACGACCGCCAGGACAGTTGTCTGTCGCATCAGGGGGGCATTGAGGACGTTGAGGGGTTCGGGGACGGTAATTACGCCTACGCCTTGCGCCTGTGGGTTCGCCGTAGTAAACGGTGGCAAGAAGAGTGTGATCATAGTGTATCATACCGCAGTCGCCATGCAGGTAGCCTCTTGCACAATTGCGAGAAACCTGGCCCAGAGCGAGCGATCACAGTTGCCTACTTGCATTCCGGATGATTGAAGACTGCGAAGGATATATAGCCTTTGTATCTTCATGGAAAGAATACGACTAGATCTTATTCTCGGGACGGTATTCCTCAGGTATTGAACGCCGATAATTGATTGCGGAAGCACGACGGAGACGATGGCGGGCGCGGTGAGGAAGCTGAGGAAGCGGAAAAAGCCCATACACCGCCAGTTTCAGATGACCTGGGCCAGAGGTGGACAGCCCACGTGAAGTCAGCTAGCCGGTCCACCTGTGCCAGCACTGGAATCAGATGGGTTCCACAGCAGCGGCGCGAGGTGGGTTGAGGCCTACGAACTGTAGGTCACACGTCGCGTCGATGTGGTACACACACCAACACCCGACTGGAAATACTGGACGATTTCGAGTCCCCAATTGGGCGCCACAACACATTTCCATGTGTGACGCTTTCGCGCCGCGCCCTCGTTAGCGTTCGACTCTGCTCTACCCATATTGAATGAAGCTTAGAGACCTCTAGATTCGCAATGTATGATATATGTGGTGTTTTTTGCCAATGATAAATCATATTTCGAAGCTTTTTTTTCGACGACCACCAAGTGACGTTGTGTCACCCTTTCGAAGACTCGGACGTACTATCGAGGGCTGCGTTCAAGCTTAGCATACAACGACATTACATTCTTCTGCATATACAGGCTCTATCCCATGTTCCCTTCCGTCTCCGGGACACCACTCAGCTCAGTCTCCAAGTCAGCCGCCAAGCGTGTTCGCTTGCGTGGTCGAGGGCGATTGCGGGTCGTTGTGCTGGGTCCTCCCACGTTGTCCGTCTCAGCATTATCGCCTTGTATCGCCCCTGGGTTCTCGTCGGCAACTACAGCAGGTGCAGTTGCCTTTTTTCCCTTCTTCGTCGCGGCCGTCTCACGGCGCTCCTTGCGAGCAGCTGCCTCTTTCGCCCGACGTACGTCTTGAGCCTGGCGAAGAGATGCAGCCATTCTGTGATGGGCTACTTCACGAGCATCCGGGTGTATGTGCGGGATAGGAGCCGTGAGGTGTCGTGGAATGAGCTTGCGAATCAGCGCGGCATTGTGAAGGGCGTGGGTATTGACCAGATAGCTCGCTTGGTTTGTGTGCTCGATGCACGGTTCTTCAATGTCCGTAGTTGTACGCTCTTGCCTTCGTAACACACGCCCTGTGGGGCCGCACTTCCCATCATAGCAGTTGTGCTGTACGTTCACGATACACAGAACATCCTAAGAAGGCCTATTGAGTTGGGATTTCATCGGATTGATGCCTACTAACGACGTACCAATGTGTGAACCACATGAAGTGGGTTTCCCTCTATCTCCTGTAGCTCCGGCATGCCATAGTGAGGATGACGACTGTTGAGAAGGCGATATGCATTGATTACAACAGTTTGGTCGGGGCTGGTGGGACCACCCGAGGCCTCTGACTTGGCGCGCTCGAGTATGGTTTGTATGCGACCAACAATGGTTGTTCCCTGACGAGTATTAGTTCAATAGGACGTGCAGTGAGTTCATCAATACCATACCCCCATACTGTAGAAGACCCATGAATCCGGCCGACATACGTCGGAGCTTTTCGCAGTGACCGACACACACTCGTACCACTGTGACGTCCCCTCGTTCCATACACCGATTGCTCGAGCAATATCAACTAACGAGTCCCACGTATGTGTGGTCTGATTATTTTTCTTCCTATGGACTGTGCCTTCCTCAACGGTTTCAGCACATCATCATTCTTTGGCTCAGACAAGGAAGTTACTCACCGGGCAGTCGTGGTGTGTGTGGTACATATCCAAGACGCCGCTGCAAGTCCAAGCTGTCAAAGTACCTCCGCACGGCTTCTCCAGCTTGAACAAACCGCCCGCTACTGCTCCTCCACCAACCTCCACTGACTTGGTGCTTGAACCGGTCCATATCTGCGCAGGCGAGGGCGATGTCTCTACTTGGGGCCTGATGGTTTGAGAGCACGCTACACATGCGGAAAATCACATTGAAGCACTCAAAGATTTCGGTGGCATACAGGCCAGCGGGACCATGATGACGGGTGTCGAAGAGGAGATGGAGAAGCAAGTGGAGCTTGGGTTTGACGAATATGCGTTTTGGATCGATTTCTGACCAGATATCAAGCACGTTCCCAATGAGTATCTCGAGGTCGTTCTGCCCACGTCACTCATCAATTCCATCCACGAGGCGAGACGTGCAACAGCGATCAATACGCACAATATATTGATTCATGTCTTCGATCTCGGTGAACCACAACATCGCCCCCAACTCACCCGTTGCTTTCCATAGATCCTGTACAAGCTTCGGACACATGGTGTCATCCATGTGGAAGACTGCAAGTTGCTGTAAGGCCTTGAAGTGCTTCCCTATCAGGTTATCCTTGTACTGCACGATGTAGCGCGCGCGCAGAGGAAGTATGTTCAGCCCATCGACAGAAGATGATTGCAGGCAAGTGGCAAACGTCTCGAACTGCTTCGGAGACCATGCCGAGTGCGTATAGTGCCAGACGTACTTAACCTGTCCGAGCAGGTACGTGTGGAGCAGCTCTACCGGGGTCTCACGATGAATGTCAATGCCTAGACATCAGTCATTTGTCAGTTAGTACGCCAAACGAGTGAGACAGCGAGCCTGGTGTCAACATTACCTTCAAGGGTCAGAAGCGAATTGAAGTGATCACCAGGCCGCAATTGCGTGCGAAGGGCTGTACTGAGACGTTCATATGAGTCCTTCGGTGCCTATCCACACATGGACTGACGTGATTCATGAGGCAATTTGCTGTAACTATCTGCTGGCTGCTGAACAAGCCAATCGAGGAGTTCTTTCTGAATCTCTTTCTTGATGACTACGACCATTTGGGCGCGCTCGTCACCATGCAGTCGCTTCAGGCGTACATCTGCCGTCGCAGCTGTGGTGATTCGATGCTGTTGCTCCTCGTGAGCGCGCGAGAGAAGGATCTTGATCCAGTGTTCGGCCAAGGTATCTTTCACACCATACTCAGTCTGGCGCATGGTCACGTCCTTCTTGATACCAAGTGCTGCGAGTCGTATCTGTGTTTGGACCTCGGCAGCTGTATCCTCCGCGGTTCGAAGGGGGTTCGACTGTTTTGGGGTGAAGCTCGTCAGTCACCTCATTAGATACGTGGGCAAAGACGTTTACATCAAGATCGAAATGGGCATGATACATCGTGTCCGTCTCACGCTCTCGCTCAGTGCCCCCAAGCTGACAGCGACGACACCACTTGTTGCCATGAAGCCCTATATGTGAGCAACTTTCTGAGGCCTGAGGGTTGTCTGCTGGGAAGAGATAGGGTACAATGCGAAACAGCACCTCGCCTTCAACATCGGGGTCACAGTCGTAGGCAGTATGCCAGGTATTTTCCCCACTAAAGGCGAGAGATGATGTGTCAGTTATGGTCGTCATGCACTGAGGTTTGCGTTGAAGGCGTGACATTACTCACGTCACTGAGGCCACCATGGCATCAAACTGCGCGCCCGCGCCGGCATGGGGCGACGTTGAGCAGAAGCGGACAAAATACTCTTGCGACAGCTTGTTGTGCGGAAGATTGGCGTGGGCGAGATAGACATTTGTGTGCTCGTTGTACTGCTTGCTTTGATTTCCTGAGACGTCGTCACCCCAGGCCTTCACAAAGCTTGTATACATCCGCCGCCCTTGGGCTATCTTGCGCAGAGGGTTGGCGCCATCAAAGATACCCTTGGGACAAGGACCTGACTCAGCAATGGTTAATTATTAGCATTATGCGGCTCCGGTGTTGGTCAGAGTCACAACACGTACCAGCCAGTTTACCGCTCAATCCACTCCGCTCTAGGTCATAAATGTTGAAGCGAAGATCTGATGTCTTGAACTCGACAAGTTGGTCTATTTGAACGATTAAGCTGGTAACCTGCACTCGCCGGTACATCATGATGGCTCAGTAAGGATGAGGTTACGTCACGTCCATCATAATGGGAAACATACATTGGCGTCTGATGGCACAACCTCATATCCCTCCCCGAACACCTCTCCCTTGGATTGACGACAATACCAAGCGTGAGGTATCACAAGCTTACCAGACTTAAGCATCGCTAGTTCGCCAATGAACCAGTGGGTTTGTCCACTTGCCCACATTGGTGTATGCAGCGCAGGGTCCATATCGTGTACCAGCCGCCGCGAATGAAGCGACTCGCTAATCTTATCTGTACGGATGGGGTATATCTCCACGAATGGGCGTGTGCGAGGATTTGCATAGTCCTGAGAGACAGTCAAAACGGCACATTGAGAATATACATGAGTGCATGATGCAGACACATACAAGTGCGATCAGGTCTGCAGTTCGGTTCTGGTGGAATACGTTCCCTTCAGGTGAGTGTTTCGCGTCGGTGTGGATCCCAGATACTTTCTGTATAGCCTCTTGCATTGCACGAAACTTGGTAAGTGATGGAACACCATTCACTCCGAGCTCACGAAGCGCCCATATGATGACTTTCATATGATCACTCGACAAACAAAGTCGCGGTAGATTGTCAAGGAGGTCAAGGATGAACATCTGTGGGATTGTCAAAAGCGAACTGCGATCAATATCATGGGAGAAGGAAGTCAGTGGCATCAATCTCACGGCTTTGGTCCCGTGCGGATACCAGGGATTTTCCTCTGGTTGCGCATACTCTCTTGATGCCCCGTCTTCACTCTCGCTGTCATCATCAACGTCTGAACATGCTGTATAGCCAGTATTATATGAGATACAAGAAGGTACGGGTTGCATGAGGACACCAAAAGGTGAATAACGGCTTTACCTCCAAGGTCGTGCTGGGTATCTGCATTGGTGCGCGTCGGCCCTTCTTCCACCGTGTGGGACATGATATTACGATCAAGCCAGGTTGCACCAGAATTATTGAACAATTCGGTAGCCATCAAAGCATCGAGTTCCTGCTCCAGTCGCTCCCGATCACTCTGCTTGTGGCCAGCAGGTATGACAATTGGTTGGCCATCCCGATCATACATGACACCGTTCACAGTGGTGATGGATGCGAAAGGATCCTGGGTGAAGCTTGAGCCTGGGGCACCTGAATCGAGAGTGTCTCGCTGGCCGAGGTCAAGTGGGGCAGAGTTCATGACGGCTGGACCCTTGTCGCGTACGGAGTGAGTCGCAATGCGTTCCTGCTCACGAGCTTGTTGATCAGTGGACTGCTTGACAGCATCTTGATGCTGTGCCGACTGCAAGTGACGTGAAAGGCCGTTACGCTGAAATGCGTCCGATTTGCCGGCGAATTGAGAGCATGGTTGGCATAGAACCATGTCGCCAGGGCGCTCAGAGATACCTGCAAACCCATACTCTCCAGGTCAGTCTCCTTGCTTGACAGTCCTGCCTCGATTGCTGCTCGTACATACCATCAGGGAGTGGCTTACGCACTTTAGGCATAATGGTATGTCACGCCAGTCCAATGAGCCAACGGCCGCGCACTGATCAAAAGCTCTCCGCATTGTGGTGTGGCGTGACGCAACCCGATCGCCATGTTCAAGATCACGATCGGACAGTCTGTCGGGCCAGATATAAACGGTAAATCTTCTGGGCAAGCGCAGCCACGTCCACTCTCCAGAAACCCACCGTCACTCTTGACTCTCGAACATGGTGCGCTCGCTTGACAGCATTCGCGACATGGCAACCCCGCCCCCAGAGGATTTGGCACTACACCCCCGCATACCTGTACTTCCTAATACCATGGGGGCTGCCCCTGCCGGCAGCCCTGCGGGCCCCATCGATCAAGGCGATGTCGAGATGGATGCACCTGCTGAAGGCATTGACCCTCTCATTGACCCCGCCCTTCAGAACCACGACACTGCCAATGCTCTGGCCACTCTCCAAAACGCAGCCAATCAGACTGTTCGTCGTAGCCTCACTCAGTACCTCGACCCGCTGGTTGCAAGTTACAGGCTTCGCAACGAGGCACGCATTGCCCTGAAGCGTTTCTTGGAGGTATTTCAACTCTTCTACCACGACCACAAACAATATCTCATATCCAATACCAGGCCGACTCCGGTGAGCAGGTCGCCATGACTTTCGCGCTGCTGCTGCGTGTCACACAGTCAGTGGACGAAATGACTGCTGCCGCCCGTGACCTCTGGGAGGTGAACGAACGTCTTGAGGTATGTTACGTATCCAACATGTGCCCGCATATCTATCCTCACGTTGTACGGGTCCACGCAGGTCGAGATCACCAAGTACGGCATCCGTATCATATTGTCACCGTACCTTGACGCGTACCACCGGGGCAATGAGTCTCCTCTGCCAAAACTCACGGTCAGTAAATGCCTGCATAGTCTCTGATCGCTTGTCCAATGGATGACCGTTTGCAGGCCGTTATCAAGCAGAAGCGATGGGGCCTTTCGCCGACTGTGGAGGATGACGACGACGGAAAGTGGGACAAGGTCATGGCCGTCACACGAGGCGTCATCACGCAGAAAAAGTCTGAGGTTAAGAAGCTTGTGAGTCTTAACGTTCCTCGGCATAATATCAGATTTCCAACACAGCTTCCCGCTCAGATTGGACAATCGTACGATCTACAGGAGGTCCAAGATGCATCCGAGGGTATAGCTCTCAAGAAGGGCAAAGACATCATTTCGCTGTGCGAGGCACTGCTCAAGATCGGCAGCAAGAAGATACCCGCTGGTACGAACATCAATGTCACGCCGCAGCTGTGCATGCGCGTAGCATTTTTGGTGCGGCAAATAATCATTGTCTCTTCTACTTCGCGCCAGCTAATCTGTTGCTAGCGCATGGTTCATTTCGAGCACGGCCGCCTGGAGTTGTACTGGAAGCATGTCGACAGCGAGCTGATTAAGTGGCGCCAGAAGGCGAACTACAAAGACGTCAACTTCACTTTGTAAGTACCCATTCGTACCATGGCAACTGTACAATAAGTATTGACGTGCATGGGCAGTTATATGCGCCAGATATACAATCGCGATCGTGCGCTCTTCCCGACGGAGCGTTCAGTCGACCAGAACGAACCCACTGCCAGTCAGGCAGAGATAGACAATGCCCTTCGCACGAACAATGTCGCTGCAATGCAGGTTGTCGACGCCCTTGCAGGGGACGATTGAGAAACTGGAAAGATATATGGTTTTGTAACAAATTCATAAGAATGCAATGCGTTTAGATCAGATGCGTGCACGCTTTGCGGGTCTCTGAGCTACATCCGGAACATCATCGAGCACGACACCTCCCGACAACACCTGCAACGTGGCCAGAGTGTCTCTGACCGAATCTTGACCCTCGCCTTGAGTGTCCACATCCCAATCAACCCCTGCCTCCCGCATGACGTCCTCGAGCTGCTGAAACCTTGCAGCAAGATGGACGTATCGTGCACGGTACCATAAGTACAGACTTTCCGAATCTTTGCATTGCAACTCAAGCCGCCGGTGCACGGCGAGGCAGTGGGAGTTTCTGCAATCACCTCCCGTGTTGGCTTTGAACGAGCATGAGGAGAAGTTTTTGCAAGCACGGAAAAGGACACATACCAACAGGTAATCCTGCCTGCGCACCAGAATGCTCGCGAGGGGATCGTTGAGGGAGGGCCTTGACTGGTGCGACCTCAACTGAGCCTTCTGCCGCTACAAATCAGTAGATCAGAAGACAACAAGTTGACGAGCCATACCATCTGCGTGATTCGTCGATGATATAGACGAAAGCCACTGTGACCCTGTCGTCTGTGAGTCCAGTGCGCCTCCTACCGCATAATGGCTGGGATGAGTGGCAGATGATATCAGTGTCATCGTTTGTGAAACAATTCGCTCACCTTTTGATTGAGATCTTTGCCCGCCCGGCTGCCTCACGACACTCCCGCATCTCTCGCAACATTGCACGCTGTGGGGGCCAGTCTGGCTTGTTTCCAAACGCACTGGACTCTGGGTCGACAGGTTGGTCATGACTCTCGAAGCCCTCTTGCGAGAGATCTTGCGATTCGCCAGGAATATAGTCATCAGAGTCTTCCATTCGAGTCGGACGTTGAGGAGCGAGAGGGAATTGGGCGACTCCACTGTTCAAGAACTGGATAGCACGTGACAGATGGAAAAACTCGGCGCAACTCGCCTGCAACCTCGCCGCCAACATCTCAGAATCCACGATTCACTCACACTTCCCGAGCTGTCCTGCTCCGCGTTGCTACACGCGTCCATGTTGGGGGAAAGTCTCGCAGGGCACCGAGGAAGTCCTTGAGCTGTTTGCTCCATGGTTATCCATGTCTTTGTTATGGGGGACCCGGTCAGCCAACACGAACATGTTACTCACCTGGAAACCCCGCTTTAGAGACATGCCTCTCC